>OX030971.1:837767-920267 GCA_943735955.1 Piscicola geometra | reverse complement strand
AAATTAAACATTCACGCAATGCCCTGCAGGACTCCAAAGGGAGGACAAAACGGACCTATTCGAACCAAAAAGACGATCGACAATCTAAAATAACGAGGAGGAAAAGCACTTTGCCGCGGAAAATAAGCGACGTGAAGGTCACAACGGAGAGACGGGGAAGTTCGGTTACGAGGGGCAAAAAGTCGAACGAGAGTTTGAGAACCCTGGGTAAAGATGACGCTTCCACTGCTGTCGAAGCCAAGATAGGGAACAAAACACACAGTGCCAAGGAACCAGAAGTACAAAAAACACACAAGGAACCCAACAAACTCGAACAAAAAACAAAAAGTTCGCATAAACATCTGGCACAACAAACACATAGTTCGCATAAAAACATCGACCAACAAACTAAAAGCTCACATAAACACTTGGCGCAACAAACACACAGCTCACATAAACAAATAAACCACACAGTTAGCTCACATAAACAAATAGACAAAACTGCAAGCAAAAAGAACAAAGAATTGAAACCCAGCCCGAGTAAAAAGTCGCCCCACAAACACAATAAAAAGGGTGAAAAAACACGCGGTAAAAAGAGGGAAGACTCTCGGGAAAGAGCGAAAAAGAATTTTAAGAAGATACATAGAGGAGTGATGTGAGAAGAGAGCGGGGAATGGATGAATTAGAAGGTGTGGATGGATGAGAAACCATGTCACAGAGAAAGAAGAGGTGCAAGGGAGGGGGCTGTGGAGTATGAGGTACCAGCACTTTCGGCTCTACATTTCTGGTCCATTCTTGGACAGTTTTCGAATAGAAATTGATTCCAATAAACGGACCACAATACGAACTGTTTTATTGGTGAATGAAACGTGGATTGCATTATTAGAAGGAATATCTCACAACTAAAAGACGAAGTAAATGGAAAAACTTCCAAAAACCGCGCCACACATCACTTGTTTTTATTTTCACTATTTGACGTTTATTCAAAATAAACTTATTTGTAAATATCTATTAAATTTACTTTTTTGAAATTAAATGCTAATTTTCGAGAAAGATTTTTTATATGAAAAGTCTGAAAGCCATGCGGTCTGCAAATTTCCTTCTCTACTGCCTCCTATTGCAAATGGTTTTGCCAGGTGGTCCAACAATTTGTAACCAAAAACACTTCATGTTTTCAATTTCTGCATAGTTTCAGCGTTTCACTTTGGCTTTTAAAACTTTAAATTCAGAGTTTTCTGCTTTTTTAAAACAAATTTTAAATTCGTTCTTCAAGTCCAGAGTTTTAGCTCAATATTTTACAATTCAAAATCGGTTTTCTGCTCCCACAGAGTCAATAGAACCTATAAAAACTAGAAGACTCGCTCTGAAAGGCAAGAAGGCTGAACAGAGCAGCACATACAAAGCACCTTTCAGGTACTACGGAGCGGAAGAAGCCCTGTCAAATTACTCTAAAGCGTGGACCAAAGAGTCATCGAAGGACGACAACCACTGGTGGAGACTCGATCTGGACGAACCATTCCTCATCAGTTCGGTCTCGGCCATCATCGTCTGCATCAAGTAGGTCGCTGTGACGTGTCGAGGTTGCGTCGTTTCTTATAATTTATTATTATATTTATTATTAAATTTATTATTAAATTTATTATTAAATTTATTATTAAATTTATTATTAAATTTATTATTAAATTTAATATTAAATTTATTATTAAATTTATTATTAAATTTATTATTAAATTTATTATTAAATTTATTATTAAATTTATTATTAAATTTATTATTAAATTTATTATTATATTTATTATTACATTTATTACTATATTTATTATTATATTCATTATTATACTCATTATTAAAGTTTATAATTATCAATCTATCAATCCATAATCAACAAAACACCTTCAAATTACCTCCAGCATGAATTCAGAGAGAGGCAAACTCCAGTTGATAACAAAAGAAACGAAGAAGAGTCAGGGGAAAAAGTGCGTCGAGATTGGCCGGGGAATTGGCAAAACGTACCAATGCAACAGCGAGCCACACCGCTTCATCGAAATCCATTGCCACGGCGCTGTTCTGAGTGTTGCGAACGTGAAAGTCTTCAAGGCCGATGGTGCGATCGGGAGTTTTAAAATTTGTTGGAGTTTGAAAAAAGCGAAATTATGATTTGTGGGATGGACTAATGGTGGTGGTGGTATAGTTGCTGTATATTTGCTATATCAATTTGAAACCATTATTATCATTAAATTATTAATACTATATTACTATTGTTATATTATTATTATCATATTAATATATATTGTTATACTAAGGAGTAATTGTAGTAGTTTAGTAACTACAACATACTATGGCAGGAATGGCATATAGTTTCAATACAAAATCCTCTTCTCACAGCGCGGGAAACTGGTTTATTCAAAGAAAAAGCCTTCAAGTGGATCATCTGGGTGGCCATCATTACCCTCCCCCTCCTCCTCTGCCTCGTGTGTGGGTGAGTCGGCCGTGGAAATTGTACATTCATATCGACAAACATTTTTGTAATTTATTCATATTCATCATCATCATCGTCATCATCGTCGTCGTCGTCATCATCATCATTATTATCATCATCATCATCATCATCATCATCATCGTTATCTTCTTCGTCATCGTCGTCATCATCATCATCATCATCATCATCATCATCATCATCATCGTTATCTTCTTCGTCATCGTCGTCATCGTCATCATCATCATCACTATCATCATCATCATCGTCATTTAACCAACTTATTATTTAATATTAATCTCCGCTCATTTTGGTTTTCCCTCCTTCTTCCCAGATTTTTGCTCCTGAAGCACAGAACGAAGATAAAGTTGTTCCGAAAGCCCGCGAAGAAGGTGCATCTCGACGCGTCGAAGAAAAAAAAGAGAAAACCTAGCGTGCGTTCTGTGCATGAAGAGAAAGTAGCCGAGAAAGAGAAGGAAGAAGATGAAGATTCCGAACAGAAGGAAGAAGATGAAGAGACAGAAAAAGAAAAAGAAGAAGAGGAAGAAGAAGAGGAGAAAAAAGAGGAGGAGGAGGTGGTGGAAACGAAAAAAGAAGAAAAGAAAAAGAAAGAAAAAAAAGTGGAAATAATTGAAGAGAAAAGTAAAAAGGAGGAAGACAAAGAGGAAGAAATAATAAAAAAAGAGGAAGATAAAGATGAAGATAGAATAAAAAAAGAGGTTGAGAAGAAAATAGAAGAAAAAGAAGAAGATGTGGATGAGGAGGAGAAGAGTGATGAAGAAGACGAAGATATAAGTATCGGTGAACTTCTTCTAAGTCTCGACAAAACTATCGAAAAAAAAGAAGAAAAGGTCAAGAAGAAAAAAACCAAAAAAAGCAAAAAGAAAAAGAAAGATGACACTCTCGCAGAAAATAAAAGTAAAAAAAATACTGGCGACAAAGCGAAGAGCAAAAAACTGAAAAATGACGAAGTGAAAAGCAAAGAAGCGAAAAAAACTAGTGAAAAACAAAGCGCAAACTTGGAAAAAACAGACAAACCAAAAAAAAAACGAACAAAAGAAAGAAAAAGGTGATAAACAACACAAAGAGATTAAAGAAGTACCCAAAAAATTCCGAGACCAAATGGATAAGCCAAACATTTTCAAGGCTGACAAAACCGACAAACCAAAAAAGTCTAAAGACAAAGCAGACAAAGGAAAAGATTTTAAAGACAAAGCAGACAAAGGAAAAGGTTTTAAAGATAAAACAGACAAAGCGAAAGATTTTAAAGATAAAACAGACAAAGCGAAGGATTTAAAAAACAAAACGAACAGACCAAAGAGTTTTTGGGATAAGACAGACATACTCAAGACTTTCTTTGAAAAACTAGATGCAATCAAAGTCGAAGAAAATAGCGACAAAAACATAAAAAACGAAGTCAAAGAATCAAAAGAAAAAAAGAGTGAAAACAAAGAAACAAAACACAAAGACGACAAAACGGATAAACGAAAATGAATTGAAAATAAAGGAATGCAAGTGGATGTGTAGGAGAAGAAAAAGAAAGAAGCCAAACGCATTGAGAGGAAAAATTGAGTCTTGAAAAATAGAAAAAACAAAAATAAAATAAGAGTTGGTTTTTCAGAAGATTAAAAGCAGATCAGAAATTCTCAAATTCAGAGCTTCAAAAAAGAAGTTTTGACCACAGCGCTGCTACTACAGGAGATGATGATGGTGTTGATGATGATGGTAATGATGATGAGGGTGTTGATGATGATGGTGATGATGATGAAGGTGATGATGATGATGGTGATAATGATGATGATGATGGTGATGGTGCTTCTTGAGTATTCACCATCTCAAGCATACTGAATTTATTTAATGTAGAATTTTGTCTTTATACCTTCCTGCAAATCATGCAATGAATTAAACGAAAAGTAAACTTAATTAATGAGTCTTTTTGTTTGTACGAACGTATAATAAATCTTCCAAAATGAAATTTTGCATTTTTAAAAAATGGAAAAGACTTTTCTGGGCTGGTTCCGAATGATTTGTCGAGGCAATTATGGGTTTTGAGATTCCGAGAGAACAATTCATTGGAATTTTATTCTCCAGAATCACTTCACACTCGCTTCCAAAGAGGCCATTCAATATTTTTCTTACTGACCATCTCAAAAACATCCCAAGACCTTCCCAAAACTATCCCAAAACTATCCCAAAACTCTTCCTAAACCCTCCCAAGACCATCCCAAAACCATCCCAAGACCATCCCAAAACCATCCCAAAACCATCCCGAAACCATTTCGATCGCATCCAACTTTTAAAACCATTTTCTGACCATCCCAAACCCATTCCTCTAACCCTCCTAACCCTCACCCTTCTCCCTCATCCTCCTTCCTTCATCCTCCTTCCCCTATCACAACCACTGCAACAGCCTCTCTTCAACCAATTTTCGACTTTCAAAGCCAAACTGAAAACTCATTATTTTAACTTAGCCTATCATTCTTAATAATTACTCCATGCTACTCTTTGCTTTCCTTTTCATAACATTACTATTATAATTATTTTTATTTCTTTATTGCATTACGACGCAGTGAAAGCGCTTCAGTTGCGTGCCCGGGCGCTATACAAAAATGACAATTATTAATACACCATCATCAACCAGCTTTTATGGATTTTTTTAATCGTCCCATTTTCCACTCTGCCACCTAGGGAAAGGTTTTTAAATAAAATCATTATAAGGGTCCGCAAACTACTATTAACAATATTAATTACAATAATAATAATAGTAATATTAATCACAATGATAATAATATTATTTAAAAAAAACTAAGAACAAAAAAATAAAAGTAACAATAATAAGAATAATAAACGGACGGTATGAAGATGAACAGGGCCAGAGCCACCAAAGCGCCTATCATCAAGTAGTCAACCCAATTGTCTTTTTTGCCTTTAAAAGGGTTTTAAGGATAATAAATATTCGGGTAATAAATTATACATGATTATGATAATACATAATTTTAACCCATTAACGCATGACTCAAAGGAATTAATTAATTTTTTTACATTTTATTGAAAAACTGATTCTAAAAAATAAAATCAAAAAATTAGTCTGAAATATTTTATACAAAAAAAGTTATAATGAAAATAAAAAATGTCCTTTAAAAAGGACACTATGCATTGCTACTGACGGTAATCACGATTCATGGTAGATGCTGAAGCACTCCAAATGTAAAGCTACATTACATTCAAGGCATTTCTTTTCCACTTTCTTTCCACATTGCTTGCATTATTTTTTGGCCATCTTCAATTTTACCAATAAAATGATCTTTTCCATCGTATCGGACATCTGCAACACGCTTTTAGCTAAATTCATGGATTCTTTTTTTTCTTTTTTGATCTGTTTGAAACCATATGAAAAAATTATAAATATTTCAGTATAACATGGAGTGTCTTTTGGTAAGCATTTTATTAGTTTAGATACCACTGATCCACCAAGTCCTAATTCGCTATTGAACTCTTCCGAGGCTCCTTGATACGGGTAACAGTTTACCAAATACCCAAGCCTATTATTTAGGCACCAAACTTTATATCCAAACCTTATGGGTTTTCCTCTGATAAACTGTTTTGATGAATGCCTTCCATAATATGGAACCATTGATTCATCAATCGCCAAATGACATTCTTTGGGCCAAAATTTGAGAAATCTTTCATTCATAGCATCAAATAATGGACGCACTTTGGCCATCTTGTCTAACTTATTAATTTTCTCGTTGTCATTGCAATGCAAATATCTTAATAACTCTTCAAATCTGTTGACAGTCTTACAGCTAGATTGTGTACATCGTCGCTCTGTTCCCAGTACATCCTGCGGTTGGCCAAAGGAACATAACCTGAAAGCATGAGTAAAGCCAGCACCACTCTATATTCATTTTCAGTAGCATTCAGCTGTTTTAGTTTTTGGCTGTCATATAAATTTGACATGTCTGTTATTAGCTTGATGACTGGTACATCCAAAAATAAATTAACCAATGTGAGAGGAGACATGTTTTCTAAATTTGGTTTGTCCTCTGAACTATTATCTGCCAATAATCCAGTAGTAATGTCTTTTTTGGTCCATCTCCGATCAATTTTACTTTTTTTTAGCTGGCCTTTTTACAGCAGTTTCTTCTCTACTTATAGTGGTTTTCTCTTCCCCAATTTTGGAAATTACTATTTCTGCTTCTGCATTTAGCTGGTTTCTTGATAAATTATCTAGGGTACCTTCACCATCCTCGGGTCCACTATCCTCATCAGAGCAGTTTGGGTCAGTAGGAGGAATAATGTCTATATCTGCTGAAAAGAAATCATTGTCATCTTCCAAAATACTAATGACTTCATGAAGAGCGAATCTGAAAATAATTGTTTTTACCATCAGTATTACTGCATAGCGTCCTTAAAAAAGGACACTCAATAAAACACAGTTTTTGGAAATAATATTACATGTAAAATGAAATTTATTTTAAAATAAGATATAAGAATGAATAACAATAAAATAATGTTATAAATTATGAATGGTAGACATTAAATAAAATTATAAATAATTTTTTTTCATGAGCCATGACAAAAACACAAAAAATTTAGTTATCGCCTCGAAAAATCAGAATATCGAAACAATCTATCAATTTCAAATCACCAAAATTTTTTTAAACAAAGACTTCAGTTTATATAGAACAGGATTAGTTGCAAAGATAATAAATATAATCAAGATAACTATTATAAAAAAAACTTTTTATTGCTGTCCTTAAAAAAGGACAGTATGCGTTAATGGGTTAATCTGTTTTACATTTTAAATTTTACATTTAGTTTTTTTTAAATTTGATTTTTCTTAGAGAGTTATATCAAGTGAGTTATACTAACATATTTAACCTGTATATAAAGCAACATAATTTTAAAAATAAAAAATAATGTATCTTTTTCTCAAATACTTGTAGGAGTGTACTATTATCATATGAAAATATGAAAAAGACCAAAAAACCCAAATAAGAGACTAAAGAAACCAAATAGAAGACCAATGATCAGAAATAACAACGAAACAAGACCAAAGACAGCAAATAGACGACGATAACCGGAAACGTTTACCTTCTGGTTCTACTTCTTCTATGGATGAATTCCTTCGGTTCCCTTCCTCATCATACTCATACGTCGAATTAGCATCTCCTGGGAGAGTTTCAGAATAACATTAAAAAGCGCTATATAAATTTATATGATTGATTGATTGATTAGTTTTAGTGATATGATTGTAGTAGCAGGGAGGGTTGTAGTTGTAGGGGTAGTTGTTGGAGTAGTTGTAATGGCAGTAGTAATAGTTGTAATGGCAGTAGTAATAGTAGGGGGGGGGTAGTTGTAATGGCAGTAGTAATAGTTGTAATGGCAGTAGTAATAGTAGAGAGGGGGTAGTTGTAATGGCAGTAGTAATAGTAGAGAGGGGGTAGTTGTAATGGCAGTAGTAATAGTAGAGAGGGGGTAGTTGTAATTGCAGTGGTAATAGTAGGGGGGGTAGTTGTAATGGAAGCAGTAGTAATAGTAGGGGGGGGTAGTTGTCAATGCAGTGGTAATAGTAGAGAAGGGGTAGTTGTAATGGCAGTAGTAATAGTAGGGGGGTGTAGTTGTAATGGCAGTGGTAATAGTAGGGGGGGGTAGTTGTAATGGCAGTGGTAATAGTAGGGGGGGGTAGTTGTAATTGCAGTGGTAATAGTAGAGAAGGGGTAGTTGTAATGGCAGTGGGAATAGTTGTGGGGGTAGAATTAATAGTTATGGGTGTAGAATAAATAGTTGTGATACTAGAAGTTGAAATTTAAAGCCAGACCTGGATATTGATCAGAGAAATTCCTACTGCCAAGAGAGAAGTTAAGACTAGGGCTCAGTTCGAGAGGGCGATTTGGATCAAGATTTGGGTTGTTGGGGTGAGGACCTTTCTTCAGTGCTGCAACCATTAACGGAGTGAATACGTTTTGCCTCATGGGTAGCCCAGCAACTATGATGGTGGTGGGGAGGGGGGGGGTGGAAGTTTTAAGTTGATATTGAGGGTTTTTAGTGCGTTTTGACTTCTAATCATCATACATTTGTTAATCAAATTTATACAATTTTGACGGTAATATTCTGAAAAATAATCTGCCATGTCTTTTTTAATGAATATTAAATAAAATATTACAGAGTGCCATCTTGCGATTGTTCGAAAAAGTATTTTAAGCTAAAAAATGGGCTAAATGAGTGCGCACTATACACGGCACTTTCTGGCAATTATTTAAAAATTCCTTTTAATCTATGCCAAGGAAACCTTCAAGTTGAACGAAGAAGAAGAAGGAGGAGGAGGAGAAGAAAGAGAAGAAGATGGGAGGGGAAGAGATAATGATGATGATGAGGGAAAATATGGAAAAAGGCTGGTTCTGCATCATCTCACGATTCCACGACTTTTGGTTTATAATTTGTAATTATTATTTTTCTCCCTTCTTTTTGAGCATTTGTCCATTTCAAGACACTTAACTACAGTGATTATAACGCATTGAAAAAGTGTTGGCTACAGTTCTAGACGAATGTATGAATGGATAGATGAATGAATGGATGAATAAATTGATGGATGGATGGATGGATGGATGGATGGATGGATGGATGGATGGATGGATGAATGAATGGATGAATAAATTGATGGTTGGATGAATGGATGAATGGATAGATGGATGGATGGATGAATGAATAGTCGGATTGATCGACGAAAAAGAAGATGGTGGTTGTGGAGGCAGAAAGTTTATTTATGGAATGGTCCCAATTCTGACCCGGGTTCACGCCCCTTGGGATCTCTCCATGCTGCATGGTGCGATGAGGAAATCATGACTAATGGACATTTGCATATTTCAGAAGAAAAAAATTTCTGGTTGTTTGTAAACAAACCTACATCATTGGTAAAAGTGAAAACGGACTTTAAATTAAAAGGCTTTTAATCAAATGGCAATAACTCTAAGAAACTTTTTTATTCATCAAAAACTTTTTCAGTGGGCTTTTTGGAACATTTATTTAGAGTCATTTTAAATACATTTTTTAAATAATATAAATATTTTGTCAAATTAAAAAACAATTAAATATTTTAACGCATCCAAATATTTAATCAATTTTTCTAATTAAACTTTTTTTTCTCGGTTTTTCCAGCTTTTCTTATATTTTCTTAGAAGCCTTTCTTGCTTTGTTATCTTTGGAATCTCTATCTTCATTTGTATAACTTCTCTTTTGTCTATCTTCTGTGTCCTTTGTATGACTTCCCTTGCTCTTATGTCTATCTTCTTTGTCCTTCGGGTGACCCTCTTCTTTCAGCTGACTCCCTTTGCTCTTCTTTCTATCTTCTTTGTCTTTCACTAAGTTTCTATCTTCGCTTCCCTTTTTTCCCTCACCTTTTGTATCTTCTTTTTTCTCCTTTTCCCCTCCCTCTTTCTTCTTTACTTCTTCTCTCACTCCCTTCACACTTTCTTTCCTTTTAACACTTTCTTTTCTCTTCCCTCCTTCTTTCCCTTTTACTCCTTTATCAGTTTCTTCACTCGATCCGCTCATACCCCAAGATATTTGTTGCTCCTCCTCCCCCTCCCCCTCCCCATTTCCCTTCCCTTCCTCCTCTTCACGAGCCTCTTTCAACTTTCCAATTATGAAACAATATCTGTAGAGTGGATGTAATAAGGATTTTTACAAATAATTTTCATATAATTATTATAAAATAATGAAATAATAATTATAATTGTAATTAAGCTAATTCAAGGGCAAGTATAATTGTAATTAAATAAATAGGTTAAGTAATTATAATTCAATGGTTAAGACACAAGAACATTATAGAAGCTCTTTAGAAACAATTTTAATTGATTAATTGATTGATTGATGTAAATGAAATCCTAATGATATGTAAATGAAATCCTAATGATATGTAAATGAAATCCTAATGATATGTAAATGAAATCCTAATGATATGTAAATGAAATCCTAATGATATGTAAATGAAATCCTAATGATATGTAAATGAAATCCTAATGATATGTAAATGAAATCCTAATGATATGTAAATGAAATCCTAATGATATGTAAATGAAATCCTAATGATATGTAAATGAAATCCTAATGATATGTAAATGAAATCCTAATGATATGTAAATGAAATCCTAATGATATGTAAATGAAATCCTAATGATATGTAAATGAAATCCTAATGATATGTAAATGAAATCCTAATGATATGTAAATGAAATCCTAATGATATGTAAATGAAATCCTAATGATATGTAAATGAAATCCTAATGATATGTAAAAGAAATCCTAATGATATGTAAATGAAATCCTAATGATATGTAAATGAAATCCTAATGATATGTAAATGAAATCCTAATGATATGTAAATGAAATCCTAATGATATGTAAAGGAAATCCTAATGATATGTAAATGAAATCCTAATGGTATGTAAATGAAATTCTAAAGATATGTAAATGAGTTCATGAATATATGCAAATATAAACAAGGGAATCAGGAGGATTAGAAGGATGATCAGCAGCAGGAGGGGAAGAAAGAGAAGCCAGCGTCTTTCTTTCTTTTCAGGTATGTAGATCTTTTCGCCTGAAGTAGTAGTAGTAGTAGTAGTAGTAGTAGTAGTAGTAGTAGTAGTAGTAGTAGTAGTAGTAGTAGTAGTAGTAGTAGTAGTACTAGTAGTAGTAGTAGTAGTAGTAGTAGTAGTAGTAGTAGTAGTAGTAGTAGTAGTAGTAGTAGTAGTAGTAGTAGTAGTAGTAGTAGTAGTAGTAGTAGTAGTAGTAGTAGTAGTAGTAGTAGTAGTAGTAGTAGTAGTAGTAGTAGTAGTAGTAGTAGTAGTAGTAGTAGTAGTAGTAGTAGTAGTAGTAGTAGTAGTAGTAGTAGTAGTAGTAGTAGTAGTAGTAGTAGTAGTAGTAGTAGTAGTAGTAGTAGTAGTAGTAGTAGTAGTAGTAGTAGTAGTAGTAGTAGTAGTAGTAGTAGTAGTAGTAGTAGTAGTAGTAGTAGTAGTAGTAGTAGTAGTAGTAGTAGTAGTAGTAGTAGTAGTAGTAGTAGTAGTAGTAGTAGTAGTAGTAGTAGTAGTAGTAGTAGTAGTAGTAGTAGTAGTAGTAGTAGTAGTAGTAGTAGTAGTAGTAGTAGTAGTAGTAGTAGTAGTAGTAGTAGTAGTAGTAGTAGTAGTAGTAGTAGTAGTAGTAGTAGTAGTAGTAGTAGTAGTAGTAGTAGTAGTAGTAGTAGTAGTAGTAGTAGTTAGTAGTAGTAGTAGTAGTAGTAGTAGTTGTAGTAGTAGTAGTAGTAGTAGTAGTAGTAGTAGTAGTAGTAGTAGTAGTAGTAGTAGTAGTAGTAGTAGTAATAGTAGTAATAGTAGTAGTAGTAACATCCCTCACCCTCGACGCGCAGCTCGTAGAGATCAGCTACCTTGGTGGAGGTAAAGTTCAACTGTTGGGCTTCCACCGCCTCAGAATGGAACCAAAATTGGTTACCGCCGCCTGTTATGAAGCATTTATATATTATGATAATGACGGCCTGTTATGATATAATATGATAATAATATAATCATACATATGTAATATATAATAATATAATATAATAGTTCATTATTATAATAATAATATATATAATAATAATATATAGAATAATAATATATATAATAATAATATATATAATAATAATATTTATAATAAAAATAATAATATATATAATATTTATATATATAATGATAATATATATAATAATAACAATATAATATAATAATATATTTAATATATTATAATAGAAAGTGCAAAGACTTTTGGCTCACCCACAAACCCATAACTTTTAAAACCTTTATTATATTATTTATCTAGTCAAGAGTCGCACCACTATTATCCTATTCTTTTATTATATTATAACAGCCCTTCATTATTATATTATATAATTGTTATAATTATAATATTATTGTTATTATATTATAATATTTTATTATATAGCCCGTCATTGTCCTATTACATTTCAATTAACTACCCATCAACCCCCTAACCTGTTGAATTGATGACTAATTCTAATGTGGTTTCTTTCCCCTTCCAATATTTTTTCATTTCAGCTCTGAAGGAGCCGACCCTTTTTCGTAAGAAAAATCAATCAATCAAATTAATTTTTATAGCGCTCTTTCCTCAAATTCAAGAGCGTTCACAAATGGTTTGGAATGGTGGAATAGTTCAAGAATTTAGAAGATTATATTTGAAGTGAGTGGTTTCTTGATTCACAATAGAAAAATAAATTTATAAAAAACCACACCCCAAACTCACCTAAGCGAATAGTAGTAGAGTTCGATCCTTGTGACGTTATACAATCCTCCAAAATCGATTTCAATGAAATCCTCTGAACAATTTTGCAAATCTGACCACGTCCCTCCCTTCCCATCAACTAAAGCATGACAACGTTTGGCTTCGGCGCAACATCTTGTAGTCATCGGGACGGTGCCGGCCAAGACTCGATCGCTCCCGATGGAATATTGAAAGATGGGAGGGGAAGAGATGGTGATGATGAGGGAAAATATGGAAAACGGCTGGTTCTGCATCATCTCACGATTCCACGACTTTTTATTTATAATTTGTAATTATTATTTTTCTCCCTTCTTTTTGAGCATTTGGCTATTTCAAGACACTTAACTACAGTGATTATAACGCATTGAAAAAGTGTTGGTTACAGTTCTGGATGAATGGATGGATTGATGGATGAATGGATGGATGAATGGATGGATAAATGGATGGATGAATAGATGGATGAATGGATGGATGAATAAATTGATGGATAGATGGATGGATGAATAGATAGATGGATGGGTGGATGAATGATTAGTTGGATAGATAATGAAATAAAATTTATAATTGTAATTAAGCAATTCAATGGCAAGGAAAATTGTAATTAAATAAATAAGTTATGTAATTGAAATTCAATGGTTAAGTCACAAGAACATTATAGAAGCTCTTTAGGATTAATTTTAATTGATTAATTGATTGATTGATGTAAATGAAATCCTAATGATATGTTAATGAAATCCTAATGATATGTAAATAAAATCCTAATGATATGTAAATGAGTTCATGAACATTTGCAAATATATATTGAAAAAGTGTTGGTTTCAGTTCTGGATGAATGGATGGATGAATGAATGGATGAATAAATTGATGGTTGGATGAATGGATGAATGAAAAGTTGGATAGATCGACGAAAAAAAAGGGAGGGGGTTGTGGAGGCAGAAAGTTTATTTATGGAATGGTCCCAATTCTGACCCGGGTTCACGCCCCTTGGGATCTCTCCATGCTGCATGGTGCGATGAAGAAATCATGACTAATGGACATTTGCATATTTCAGAAGAAAAAAATTTCTGGTTGTTTGTAAACAAACCTACATCATTGGTAAAAGTGAAAACGGACTTTAAATTAAAAGGCTTTTAATCAAATGGCAATAACTCCAAGAAACTTTTTTATTCATCAAAAAATTTTTCAGTGGGCTTTTTGGAACATTAATTTAGAGTCATTTTAAATAAATTTTTTAAATAATATAAATATTTTGTCAAATTTAAAAACAATTAAATATTCTAACGCATCCAAATATTTAATCAATTTTTCTAATTACAATTTTTTTTCTCGGTTTTTCCAGCTTTTCTTATATTTTCTTAGAAGCCTTTCTCGCTTTGTTATCTTTGGAATCTCTATCTTCCTTTGTATAACTTCTCTTTTGTCTATCTTCTGTGTCTTTTGTATGACTTCCCTTGCTCTTTTGTCTATCTTCTGTGTCCTTTGTATGACTTCCCTTGCTCTTATGTCTATCTTCTTTGTCCTTCGGGTGACCCTCTTCTTTCAGCTGACTCCCTTTGCTTTTCTTTCTATCTTCTTTGTCTTTCACTAAGTTTCTATCTTCACTTCCCTTTTTTCCCTCACCTTTTGTATCTTCTTTTTTCTCCTTTTCCCCTCCCTCTTTCTTCTTTACTTCTTCTCTCACTCCCTTCACACTTTCTTTCCTTTTAACACTTTCTTTCCTCTTCCCTCCTTCTTTCCCTTTCACTCCTTTATCAGTTTCTTCACTCGATCCGCTCATACCCCAAGATATTTGTTGCTCCTCCTCCCCCTCCCTCTCCCCATTTCCCTTCCCTTCCTCCTCTTCACGAGCCTCTTTCAACTTTCTAATTATGAAAAAATATCTGTAGAGTGGATGTAATAAGGATTTTTACAAATAATTTTCATATAATTTTTATAAAATAATGAAATAATAATTATAATTGTAATTAAGCTAATTCAAGGGCAAGTATAATTGTAATTAAATAAATAGGTTAAGTAATTATAATTCAATGGTTAAGACACAAGAACATTATAGAAGCTCTTTAGAAACAATTTTAATTGATTAATTGATTGATTGATGTAAATGAAATCCTAATTATATGTAAATGAAATCCTAATGATATGTAAATGAAATCCTAATGATATGTAAATGAAATCCTAATGATATGTAAATGAAATCCTAATGATATGTAAATGAAATCCTAATGATATGTAAATGAAATCCTAATGATATGTAAATGAAATCCTAATGATATGTAAATGAAATCCTAATGATATGTAAATGAAATCCTAATGATATGTAAATGAAATCCTAATGATATGTAAATGAAATCCTAATGATATGTAAATGAAATCCTAATGATATGTAAATGAAATCCTAATGATATGTAAATGAAATCCTAATGATATGTAAATGAAATCCTAATGATATGTAAATGAAATCCTAATGATATGTAAATGAAATCCTAATGATATGTAAATGAAATCATAATGATATGTAAATGAGTTCATGAATATATGCAAATATAAACAAGGGAATCAGGAGGATTAGAAGGATGATGAGCAGCAGGAGGGGAAGAAAGAGAAGCCAGCGTCTTTTTTTATTTTCAGGTATGTAGAATCTTTTCGCCTGAAGTAGAGTAGTAGTAGTAGTAGTAGTAGTAGTAGTAGTAGTAGTAGTAGTAGTAGTAGTAGTAGTAGTAGTAGTAGTAGTAGTAGTAGTAGTAGTAGTAGTAGTAGTAGTAGTAGTAGTAGTAGTAGTAGTAGTAGTAGTAGTAGTAGTAGTAGTAGTAGTAGTAGTAGTAGTAGTAGTAGTAGTAGTAGTAGTAGTAGTAGTAGTAGTAGTAGTAGTAGTAGTAGTAGTAGTAGTAGTAGTAGTAGTAGTAGTAGTAGTAGTAGTAGTAGTAGTAGTAGTAGTAGTAGTAGTAGTAGTAGTAGTAGTAGTAGTAGTAGTAGTAGTAGTAGTAGTAGTAGTAGTAGTAGTAGTAGTAGTAGTAGTAGTAGTAGTAGTAGTAGTAGTAGTAGTAGTAGTAGTAGTAGTAGTAGTAGTAGTAGTAGTAGTAGTAGTAGTAGTAGTAGTAGTAGTAGTAGTAGTAGTAGTAGTAGTAGTAGTAGTAGTAGTAGTAGTAGTAGTAGTAGTAGTAGTAGTAGTAGTAGTAGTAGTAGTAGTAGTAGTAGTAGTAGTAGTAGTAGTAGTAGTAGTAGTAGTAGTAGTAGTAGTAGTAGTAGTAGTAGTAGTAGTAGTAGTAGTAGTAGTAGTAGTAGTAGTAGTAGTAGTAGTAGTAGTAGTAGTAGTAGTAGTAGTAGTAGTAGTAGTAGTAGTAGTAGTAGTAGTAGTAGTAGTAGTAGTAGTAGTAGTAGTAGTAGTAGTAGTAGTAGTAGTAGTAGTAGTAGTAGTAGTAGTAGTAGTTAGTAGTAGTAGTAGTAGTAGTAGTAGTAGTAGTAGCTATAGTAGTAGTAGTAGTAGTAGTAGTAGTAGTAGTAGTAGTAGTAGTAGTAGTAGTAGTAGTAGTAGTAGTAGTAGTAGTAGTAGTAGTAGTAGTAGTAGTAGTAGTAACATCCCTCACCCTGGACTCGCAGCTCGAAGAGACTGACCACCTTGGTGGAGGTAAAATTCAACTGTTGGGCTTCCACCGCCTCAGAATGCATCCAGACTTGGTTCCCGTAGCCTGTTATGAAGCATTCATATATTAGGATAATGACGGCATGTAATGATATAATAGTATAATAATATAACCACAAATATTTAATATATAATAATACAAATGTAATATTTATCTGTAATATATATAATAATAATAATACGTATGTAATATTCAAATTTAATCTATATAATAATAATATAATATAATAATATATGTAATATAGTATAATAGAGAGTGCTAAAACTTTTGGCTCACCCACAAACCCATAACTTATAAAACTTGTGTTTTATTATTTATCAAGTTAAGAGTCGTTACACCCTCTAGTATATTATATTATTATCTTCTTATTATGTTAATATATTATAACAGCCCTTCATTATTATATTATATTATTATTATAATTTTATTATTATATTATTCCATTAAATTATATAGCCCGTCGTTATTGTATTATATTATTATATTTAAATTAACTACCATTAAACGCCCCAACCTGTTGAATTGATGAATAATTCTAATGTGGTTTCTTTCACTCTCCAATATTTTTTCATTTCAGCTTTGAAGGAGCCGACCCTTTTTTGGAAGAAAAATCAATCAATCAATCAATCAATCAATCAATCAACCAATCAATCAATCAATCAATCAATCAATCAATCAATCAATCAATCAATAAATCAATCAATCAATCAATCAATCAATCAATCAATCAATCAATCAATCAATCAATCAATCAATCAATCAATCAATCAATCAATCAATCAATCAATCAATCAATCAATCAATCAATCAATCAATCAATCAATCAATCAATCAATCAATCAATCAATCAATCAATCAATCAATCAATCAATCAATCAATCAATCAATCAATCAATCAATCAATCAATCAATCAATCAATCAATCAATCAATCAATCAATCAATCAATCAATCAATCAATCAATCAATCAATCAATCAATCAATCAATCAATCAATCAATCAATCAATCAATCAATCAATCAATCAATCAATCAATCAATCAATCAATCAATCAATCAATCAATCAATCAATCAATCAATCAATCAATCAATCAATCAATCAATCAATCAATCAATCAATCAATCAATCAATCAATCAATCAATCACAATCAATCAATCAATCAATCAATCGATCAATCAATCAATCAATCAATCAATCAATCAATCAATCAATCAATCAATCAATCAATCAATAAATCAATCAATCAATCAATCAATCAATCAATCAATCAATCAATCAATCAATCAATCAATCAATCAATCAATCAATTAATCAATCAATCAATCAAATAATCAATCAATCAATCAATCAATCAATCACTCACTCAATCAATCAATCAATAAATCAATCAATCAATCAATCAATCAATCAATCAATCAATCAATCAATCAATCAATCAATCAATCAATCAATCAATCAATCAATCAATCAATCAATCAATCAATCAATCAATCAATCAATCAATCAATCAATCAATCAATCAATCAATCAATCAATCAATCAATCAATCAATCAATCAATCAATCAATCAATCAATCAATCAATCAATCAATCAATCAATCAACCAATCAATCAATCAATCAATCAATCAATCAATCAATCAATCAATCAATCAATCAATCAATCAATCAATCAATCAATCAATCAATCAATCAATCAATCAATCAATCAATCAATCAATCAATCAATCAATCAATCAATCAATCAATCAATCAATCAATCAATCAATCAATCAATCAATCAATCAATCAATCAATCAATCAATCAATCAATCAATCAATCAATCAATCAATCAATCAATCAATCAATCAATCAATCAATCAATCAATCAATCAATCAATCAATCAATCAATCAATCAATCAATCAATCAATCAAGCAATCAATCAAATAAATTTCTTTAGCGCTCTTTCTTCAAATTCAAGAGCGTTCAAAAATGGTTTGGAATGGTGGAATAGTCGAAGAATTTAGAAGATTATATTTAAAGTGAGTGGTTTCTTGATTCACAATAGAAAAATAAATTTATAAAAAACCACACCCAAAACTCACTTAAGCGAATGGTAGTAGAGTTCGATCCTTGTGACGTTATACAACCCTCCAAAATCGACTTCAATGAAATCCTCTGAACAATTTTTCAAATATGTAAACGAATCTCCATTCCCATCTACTAAAGATCTACAAAACATGGCTTCGGCGCAACATCTTGTAGTCATCGGAACGTCACCCGCCATGGCTCGATCGCTCCCGATGAAATATTGAAAGACGAGGATTGATCCAACGAGGAAATGCATTTTTTGTCGACAAAGCATTTTTTCGAGTTCAGATTATTTGGGCAGATCGCATTGTCAGGACTTGAGGGGTTTTCAAATTATTCAAATGTTTTTAAAAGTTGTATTTTGCAATGTTCAGAGATATATTAAATTATTTTTTGTTGATTTATGGTCTATTTTCGGAGTATTTGAAATTTGGTTTTTGGAGAAAATATTGTTTTTAAAAATGTATGATGTCATCCGTGATTCCAGATTCTTTTCTTTTAATTTTGAATTATTTAAATTTTAATAAAAAATTCAATTTATATTACAAAAAATAGATAAATGAATAATAAACGAATAAATTATAATTATTAAATTATAATCATTAAATCTAATGTGATAAAGTTAAATTATAAAAAGGCTAATTTTGAAAAAATAAAACAAGAGATGAATATCGATTGGGATGTATTAATGGAAAATATAGATACAAACGATCAGTTTGAATTATTTATGAATAAACTAAATAATGTCATAAATATAAATACACCAATAAAGACAAACAAAGAGAGATTATACAAAACCCCACTGAGTAAAGATACAAGAAAATTTTTGAGAAAAAAACATAGACAATGGGAGTGTTATATAAAGGAAAGAAGCAATAAAAATTATGAACTTTTCAAAATAGCAAGAAACAAAGCAAAAAAAGCAATGATAATAGAACGGAAACAACAGGAGCGTCAAATTGCGTTGTGTTCAAAATCTAATCCTAAAAAATTTTAGGCTTTCATAAATTCCAAAAGAAAAACTCGGAGTGGCATATCCGAGCTGCACCTAATAGGATGTGACGGATCGATGACCATTGCGACAACTGATTTGGAAAAGGCAGAAAGTCTCAATAATTTCTTTAAAAGTGTATTTACAGAGGAAAGTAATGATAATTTTAACAAAATAGATAATATAACATTTAAAGAAAGATCTTATGATGGAGATGTCACAAAGGATGAAATTTATAACTTATTAAAAGAAATAAATGTAACAAAAGCCCCAGTTCCAGATGGTGTTCATCCCATAGTATTATCAAAATTAGCAAATATAATACATACACCATTATGTAACATTTTTAATAGCTCACTAAATAGCGGTATAATACCAGGAGATTGGAAAAAAGGGGAAATAACACCAATATTTAAAAAAGGAGATAAAAAAGAGGTATCAAATTATAGGCCAGTTAGTTTAACTAGTATAACCTGTAAAATAATGGAAAAGGTAATAAGAAAAAGAATAGAAAAACATATGAATTTAAATGATTTATTTAGCAAAAGGCAATATGGTTTTATTGGAGGATGGTCGACTTCATTACAACTACTAATGGTAATGGATAATTGGACTAGTATTTTGGACAAAGGAGGGGTAATCGATGTTATTTACACTGATTTTATGAAAGCATTTGATAAGGTACCGCAGAAAAAACTAATATATAAATAAGAAAATTATGGAATTGGTTATAAAACATACAGGTGGATAAGTAATTTTCTAAATGATTGGGTACAGAGGGTTAATGTTAATGGTGTTATATCACAATGGGTAAAAGTAAAAAGTGGCATTCCCCAAGGATCAGTCTTGGGCCCATTATTATTTGTTTTATTTATCAACGATCTGCCAGAGAGAGTGAGTTCAAATATATTTATGTACGCTGATGATTGTGAAATATATCAACAAATTAATGAAATAGAGGACCAAACAAAGCTACAAGAAGATATAAACAAAGTAGTGGAATGGAGTGTACAATGGGACCTGAGACTTCATCCGCATAAATGTAAACTATTGCAGTTATACAGAAATAAAAAGGAAGAAAGAGTTTATTCTATGCAGGATTATGAAGGAAGTCAGGTAGTTTTAGAAGGTATAGAGTATGAAAAAGACCTTGGTGTAATTATAGACAAGAATTTAAAACTTCATATTCACATACAAAAACAAGTAAATAAAGCTAATCAATTATTAGGGCTAATAAGAAGAACGTTTAAAATTATTGATACAAAAACATTTAGATTATTATTCAAAGGTATAGTTAGGCCCCATCTAGAATACCTTAGCAGTGTATGGAGTCCTTCATTGAAAAATCAAATTGATTGCATAGAAAATGTACAAAGAAGGGCTACAAAAATGCTACCTAAACTAAAAGACAAGACGTACAACGATAGACTTAAAGTAATTAAGTTACCAACATTAAAATACCGAAGACTTCGAGGGGACATGATCGAAACCTATAAAATACTTAATAATAAATATGATAGTAAAATAACGTAAAAAATTTCACACTTAATACAAGGCAATCAAGATGAAATTCACTACAATTATCCAAAAAACAGTGCCAAAAAAATGCAAGAAATTTTTTTATACACATAGAGTGGTAACAGTCTGGAATAGCTTGCCTGATGAGATCGTAAAAGCTGAAAATACAGATGAATTTAAAATAAAATTAGATAAATACTGGGAAAACCATCCCATGATGTACAACTATAAGTGCGACAAAGACATAATAGTAAAAAATAATTCAAATACATAAACATAAATATATATATTTTTTTATAACCATTATAGAGGTCAAAAGATCTGCATGGTTTTAACTCCCTAAACTAAACTAAAACATTTTAGATCTATGTGAACCTCATCTATATAGTTGGAAAAATTAGTAGCTAGATAGACAAAATGGACCTAAAGGAGAGGTCGAGCTTGGAACATAACCAAGTAAAAACGGACTTGATAAATTAAACTTACAGAAAAAACGAAAATTACGAATAGGAAAATTAATTGTTGGGTGGAGGTAAAGTCTACAGTCACTTTTAACGTTATTTACGTTTTTAAAGTTAAAAACAAATAAATAAATAATTCGAGATTAAAAAATACAACTTTTATAATTTTATATTTTTCTAAAAGGGAGATGGAGTGAACGAGGCACAGGCAGACTGGCAAGGCTTAGCATGCATCTTAAACAACTAATTGTTTGCTACTTCATCTCGGAAATAGCTAGAGCAGGTTTTGGAGAATATTTGAGAGTATTCTGTGTCATATTTTTTGCGAAATTCCCTCGCATTTCCCCGAATGTTGATTTTAAAAGGAAACTGCGGGTTTAATAGAGAGATGCTACAATAAAAATATTAAAATAAAATAAAAAAATATTTTATACAACAATCTTTTTTTAATGCCAGAATGTTGATTTGGGATGAGTTGATGGTTTAATGATTAAACCATCAACTCATCCCAAACCCCATAAACTTTAATAGGAGAACCAAAGAGCTCGGGCTGAATTGTAGGAGTTAATAGAAAGAAAAGGAGATGCGAAATGCTAGTAAATTGTATATTACAGACTGTAATAACCGTCGCAACGACAGGAGATGAGGAGGAGAGGCTGGATCTGGAGGGGAAGCAAGCCGACTTGAGTAGCACTTTCGGATTCAACGGCGCTGATGGACCCTTGAAAAGAGCATCTCCAAAAAGTGCAATCTCTAACTCTTCGGACGACGAGAGCCTCCACTGGTGGCGTGTCGACTTGGGAGCGCCAATGAGGATTGCATACGTAATCGCAAATTCGTCTTGTTCTGAGTCAGTGTGTGTTGCTGTGAGTGTGTGTGTGTGTGTGTGTGTGTGTGTTGCTTTGTGTGTGTGTTGCTGTGTGTGTGTTTTGCTGTGTGTGTGTGTTGCTGTGTGTGTGTGTTGCTGTGTGTGTGTGTTGCTGTGTGTGTGTGTTGCTGTGAGTGTGTGTGTGTTGCTGTGTGTGTGTGTTGCTGTGTTTGTGTATTGCTGTGTGTGTGTGTTGCTGTGTGTGTGTGTTGCTGTGTGTGTGTGTTGCTGTGTGTGTGTGTTGCTGTGTGTGTGTGTTGCTGTGTGTGTGTGTGTTGCTGTGTGTGTGTGTTGCTGTGTGTGTGTGCTGCTGTGTTTGTGTATTGCTGTGTGTGTGTGTTGCTGTGTGTGTGTGTTGCTGTGTGTGTGTGTTGCTGTGTGTGTGTGTTGCTGTGTGTGTGTGTTGCTGTGTGTGTGTGTGTTGCTGTGTGTGTGTTGCTGTGTGTGTGTGTTGATGTGTGTGTGTGTTGCTGTGTGTGTGTGTTGCTGTGTGTGTGGGTGTGTGTGTGTGTGTGTGTGTGGGTGTGGGTGTATTAACTTGGTTATCTCAAGTATTTCCTCACATTTTTTCTCAATGATCTTTAAATAGCAACAGTTCCTTGGCCTGCAAAACTGTTTCCTGCTGGATATCAAACGAACTCCTCCAGAATCAGACAAAGAACCAGATAAAAAAACAGACAAAGAACCAGATAAAGGAACAGATGAAGAACCAGATAAAGGAACAGATAAAGAATCAGACAAAGAACCAGACAAAGAATCAGACAAAAAATCAGACAAAGAATCAGACAAAGAACCAGACAAAGAATCAGACAAAGAACCAGACACAATGCATTTCAGACAAACAAAAAGTCAATTTGTTTAATTGTTCCAGTAAAGAAAAGCACCGGTACTTGGTGCTTGAGTGCTATGGCTTCCAGTTGATGGTGCATTCTGTGAGTCTTTTCGCCGCTAAGGAGGATAAGAAAGAAAATGAAAGGAATAGTACGTCGGGTTGGAATGTTGAATTAGATTTCTTCCTTTAAGTGTTAAAATAAAATTTTACAATTTTAACGTTTTTACCATCTTGTAGCACGTTTGTGTTGAAATGTTGGATTATTAAATCTTAATCTAAAAGCATCTCACACCACAAGTTTCTTTGTTAGTCCACAAAAACTGACCTTCCACTTGATATTCCATTGGGGAGCCTTTTCTACCCCAATATCCAAAATTTCTAGATCAATCCCCAATATCCCAAATTTTTAACCAATATCCAAAAAAACTATACCTTAATATCTCAAATTTCTAACCAATATCCAAAAAAACTATATCTTAATATTTCAAATTTCTAGATCAGACCGGCCTGAACAAAGAATCTTCCTCCCAAAAAAGTCCGCTCTGGGTGGTGATCGTGCCGGTCGTCATCCTTGCTGTCCTCTTCATCCTCCTCCTGTGAGATGGAGGGAGGGAGTGCCTGCTTCACTTACGTCGTTTTGATTGGTTGTGGCTTTTATGGGATCATGTTTCAAGTATATAAAGAGGTATATGAGTAAAATTGTTTTTGTAATACCTTGATTTATTCATAGCATTAAACTCTTCCTACTATAATTGATTAACATGCGAATAATCTAGTTAAATCACTTTTTAAATACTAAATTATTGATCGCATTTTGTGAAATAATTAGTTTGCAAAAAAGAACTATTATGAAAAGATTTTTTTAATAATAACGGCATTTTATTAAAGAATGATGATGGAAATTCCAAAGTGGGAGGAGTTTAATGGTTGTGAATATATTATTCAATCTGACTTAATTCTCAGCATTAATTTTTCAGGGTTTTTATAGTTTGGAAAGAAATAAAAACGAAAGAAGAATTTGTCCCAAAGGATGTGCCCGAAGAAACAAAAAAAGAAGAAGAAGAAGAGGAAAATAAGAAAACAGACGCTGTTTTGGAGAACGATCCAAAATCTGAAATGGACAAAAAAAGTTCTAAAAAAATTAGAAAAAGAAATGAATACCGGGAGAGGAGAAAGAGAGAGGAGAAGAGGATGAGAGATGAGAAGAGAAGAGAAAGAGAAAAAATAAATGAAAGAGAAAAAATAAAAGAAATGGAAAAAGCAAAAGAAAGAGAAAAGAAAAAAGAAAGAGAAAAGATAAAAGAAAAGGAGCAGACAAAAGAAAGGGATAAGACAAAAGAAAGGGAAAAGACAAAAGAAAGAAAAAAGACAAGAGAAAGAGGCAATACAAATGATATAATAGACACAAAAAAAGAAAGAAGAAAACAAAAAGTGAAAGAAAAAGTGTCAAAAGATGACATCGAAAAAGAGCCCAAAAAGACGGAAAGCAATAAAGAAACAAAAGATGCTTTAAAAGCAAAAGAAAAAGAAATAAAAGAAGAAATAAAAAGATTGAAGAAGAAAAAAAAGAAGAAGAAAAGAACAGAACAACCAAAGAAAACTACAGATAAATCAAATAAAAAAACGGAGCAAGAAAAAACGAATAAGACAAACGAAGAGGCAAAGAAAAGAAAAAAAACAAAAAAAACAAAAAAAAGAAGTAAAACCCTCGCAGAACCCAAGCCAAAGGACGATATCTCTAACGAGAAAGATGATCAATTTATTTCAATAGTTTTGTAGCTACCACTAATTCGTTGGGCGCTTTTCTGAAACATTAAAATTAAATTAAATTATTTATTTATAGTCTTATAAAACTGGTTAAATTATATTATTTATTTATATTATTTATTCATAATTATTTATTTATTTATAATATTTATTTATAATTATTTATTTATAATTATTTATTTATAATGATTTATTTATAATGATTTATTTATAATGATTTATTTATAATGATTTATTTATAATGATTTATTTATAATGATTTATTTATAATTATTTATTTATAATTATTTATTCATAATTATTTATTTATAATTATTTATTTATAATTATTTTTTTATAATTATTTATTTATAATTATTTATTTATAATTATTTATTTATAATTATTTATTTATAATTATTTATTTATAATTATTTATTTATAATTATTTATTTATAATTATTTATTTATAATTGTTTATTTATAATTATTTATTTATAATTATTTATTTATAATTATTTATTTATAATTATTTATTTAGAATTGTTTATTTGGTTATATTATTTATTTATATTATTTATTTATATTATTTATTTATATTATTTATTTATATTATTTATTTATAATTATTTATTTATTTATGTTATTTATTTATTTATGTTATTTATTTATTTATATTATTTATTTATAATTATTTATAATGATTTATATTATTTGTTTATAATATTTTAAAACTAATAAAACAAAGAAGTAATATTTTCCATGACGTATTACATTTCCTTGGTTCTGCTTGTTAAACAACAAAATAAACAATTAAATAAATCTTATTAAATCTTTGGAACTTAACTCACCTTTAGTAATTTAAAGGAAATTTGGAAAAATATTTACAAAAAATCTAAAGTTAAATGTGTCTCTTTAGATACTTGCTTCACACTTGTATTTTTGCGTGCTTCCCTGAATCAGTCCACACAGGTGACAGTTATATTGATCTCCAAAAGCCTCACCCCAAACAAACAAAACAAACCCTCCCTTCCCCTTCTCATTTTTTTCCTTTTTCCTTCCCCTCCTTTCCTTCCCCTCCTCTCCCCTTCTCTTCCCTCCCCTCCCCCTCCCCTCCCTCCTTTTCCCTTCCCCTCCTCTTCCTTTCCTTCCCCTTCCCCTTCCCTCCCCTCCCCTTCCCCTCCCCTCCCCCTCCCCTTCCTTCTTCCTCCCCTCTCCCTTCCTCTTCCCCTCCCCTTCCCCTCCCTCCCCTTCCCCTTCCTCTCCCTTCTCTTTCTTCCTCTTCCCCTCCCCTCCCCTCCCTGTTCCTTCCCTCTTCCCTTCTTTTCTTTCTTCCCCTCTCTTCTCATCCCCAACCCTTCTCTCCCCCTTCTCTTCCCCTCCCCTCCCCCTCCCCCTTCTTCTTCCCCTTCTTCTTCCCCTCCCCTCCTCCTTCCCCTCCCTTTCCCCTCTTCTTCTCCCTTCTCCCTCCTCCTCCTCCTCCCCCTTTCCCCTCTTCTCCCTCCCTTCCTTCTTCCCCTTCCTCTCCCCCCACCAGAACGCTTGAACCTGACCACCAAACGAGTAGAAATGAGCGACCCGGAATACGGCAACGACGTCTTTTACGCTTTCGACGAATACCAAGACACTTGGGCGCACACGATATGGACTATGGACGAAACGGACCATTGGTGGAGGGTTGATCTGGGAACGGCCCATGTGGTGGAGGTCGTGAAAGGACTGATAGCCTGTTCTGGGTGGGTTTGGTTTACCGCGTTTTTATTGGGTTGTACACGCCCATTTGCATTTTCTACTTTTCTTTGTCTACCTTTCTTTGTCTTACTTTCTTTGTCTATTTTTTTCTCAATCTTTTTTTGTCAATATCTTCGTGTCTACCTTTGTATTGTCTACCTTTCCTTGTCTACCTTTCTTCTCGCTTAGTAGTTCTAACCTAAACTGTCTTGATTAGCGAAACTCTAAAAAAACAACCTATTTATTAGATTTTATTTATTTTTTTAAACTATTCAACCACGTTTCTTGACATTCTATTCCTTGTTCCATCCTACCCCAGGGCGGAAAAATGTAAATTCTCGGTGATCCTCAAGAAGACGGCCACTTCGAAGGACTTTGTGTGTGGCCAGCGTGAGTGGAATCGGCTTCGGAACGTCTCTTGCCCCACCGACAAACTGCACCGCTACTTGAAACTGACGACCCGGGCCAAAATGCTTTTGGTCTCGGATCTAGAACTTATGGTTTCTCTAAATGGTTATTTTCTTTGATTATTTATTATTATTGTTTATTTTATTTGTTTCAATTTCGTATTAATTACAGCCTGACAGACGCATGCCATGTTAGAATACTTTTTATGTGTGTAGACTCAAAATTCCAAAACAAATGCAATGAAATTCCCAAACAAATCTCCCAAAAAGACCAATTGACCGATTGGACCAACGTAACGGCCTCGATTAGCTCAAATGATGGAACGAACGCTTTAAACGGACTAAAAGGCTCAAACAGTGCATCTAGAACGAATTGGACTGACGATATTACGGAACATTGGTGGCAATTGGATATGGGGCAAGATGTGTTGATAGAAGCAGTTAGGGCACATGTTGCGTGTTATGGGTGAGGTCCTAGTTGTATTATGGGTGAGGTCCTATTTGTATTATTGGTGAGGTCCTAGTTGTATTATCGGTGAGATCTTAGTTGTATTATCGGTGAGATCTTAGTTGTATTATCGGTGAGGTCCTAATTGCATTATAGTGAAGGCCGTTTTCTGTTTAATAAATGTTTAATTTCACTACAATTTATCGGTATATTTAATTTCGAATAAAAATCACAATTCAACTAATAAAAAGAATTAATTTAAATACCCAAAACAACAACAACAACCAAAAAATCAAAATACTTGGACCATTCCAGAATGGACAGATGTGAAACGAACGTGTCTCTGCTAGGTTCCAATGGGGTGGACGGATTCATGTGTGGCCGGTTTAAGGACATCATTTACAAAATAATTCCCTGCTCCTCCAGGGAAACCTTCCGTTTTGTTGAGATCCACGCTACAGGCCAGCAGTTGGCTATTGATGATGTGGAGATTTTTGGGCACACGAGTAAGTTGTAGAACTTTTGAAGACATTTGTATCATTTCGTGGTAAAATATGTAACATTTTTTAGTTAGTTTTTGATTTAAAGTAGTTGACTTTGATTTGAATTTTACAAATTTAAGTTCAAAAAAATGGTTGAATCGCATTCTTTAATCTTGGTTCCAGAACTCCTCAACCCAATGCTGATAAAAACAATCGGCATTTTCATTATCATCCTCCTTTTTCTCATCATCGTCTTCAAGTTAGACTCAAATATTTATTTCTCAAATATTTATTTGTCAAATATTTATTTCTCAAATATGTATTTTTCAAATATTTATTTGTCAAATATTTATTTGTCAAATATGTATTTTTCAAAAGCTTTGATGTTTCGTTTTTAACAGGTTTTTAATTTTAGATTAAAATTCTTTTAATATAATATTCCAGGTGTAGAAGAATTTTTTCCCAAGGCAAAAAAGGTAAAAAAGGTCAAAAAGACGAGGCTGAATGATATTTTTGCAAACTCATGTTTGGGGCTGTAACAATTAAACAACCATTAATAACTGACCGTCATTGAATACTTAGTATTTTTATTTAAGGTGATTATTAACAGAATGTTTTTTAAAAAAGAGAAATAAAAGTTTTAAACATTTTAATGAAGTATTATTTGAAAAATGTTTTGAAAAAGCTATATAAAAGTTTTCAAATTTTCTTGCTCTTTACGTTAAGCTTGTGGATACACCGGCGCTATTTTAAATAAATAAATAAATAAATTATACTTATAATAAAAATTAATCTAAACTTTTAAAGCAAAATAAAAGTTTCACAACTCTATTGGATGAATAAATTGAATTAAAACTTTTCTTCTTCCAAAGCGAATAAACGAAGAATCTGAAAAACAAAAAATATTGTGAGGCGAGCATTCTCAATTAACAAATCCAAGGTGCGTCTTATACACCGTATCTGGAATGTCCGAAATTGGGTCAAAAAATAACTTACGAACTTTGACGGGTTGAACACAAATGCTTTTGTGAGATCAGCTTTTATTTTATTTCATAAAAAATTATTTTCAATTTTAAAAAAGAAAATAAAATGTTTCTTCCACTGTAAATTCTTCAAAGACCTAATTTTTTTCTGGTACGAACAATGAAATTAATTTTTTAAAGATTTTTTTTTCTGGTTTTTTGTTTTTAATTTTATCTTCATTTGTATTGTTCGACCTTTTTTCTACGTTTGTCCCATCTTTTTTCTCTTTCCAGATGATATTTCGCTTTTTTGTTTTTTTCTAGTTTTATCATTTTTGAGTTTGTGCCTTGCTCCTTTGTGATCTAGTTTTTCTTTTTGTTTATTCCTCTCTTTGTTCTCACGTTCCTTGTGTTTTCTCGTCAGGTTTTTGTTTCTAGCCTCTTTCACGTCTTTTTCTTTTTTGTTCTCTTTAAGTCTATTTTTGTTTTCTTGACTTTTTTTCTTGCTTGTTTTTTTGGTTTTTTGTTCATCGGCATCTTTCTCCAAGAACTTTCTCTTTTTACCTTTTGCAGCGGATAAAGAAGAGGAACTGAAAATGCTTTTCTTCTTGGAAGGAACATTTCGGGAAGTTGCCCCTAGGCGCTTCTTCATCGCTTTTTCATATCTTTTTTCCTTTTCAGCAGGATTTAGTTTATTTAATTTTCTCCTATTTTTGATGAAATCATTTTTCACGTTTTTATTGGAAGTTGAGGAGGAGGTAGAGCTTGAAAGATCTGGAAACTTTCGGTTCTCTTTGGTGTGCGTTGGGTGAGGCGGTTTTCGAATTGGTTTTGAAACAAACTTTTTGTGGTATTCATTTCTTTTTTTGTCTTTTTCGATTAATTTTTTTCTATTTAAATCGTGTTGGGCCGAGGATGATAGGGAAGGAGAAGAATCTTTTTTTTTGGCACCATCTCTGAAAAGAAGAGAAGAAAGCGACGGTTTTTTAGTTGAATTTTTGTTTCTTTTCTCATCTTTTCTTATTTCTCTCCTTTTTTTCTCTTCTTCTCTTTTTTCTTCTTCTTTTATTTTTTCTTCTTCTCCTATTTTTTCTTTTTCTTTTTTTCTTTTTTCTTCTCTTCTTCTTTCTTCTTCTCTTCTTTTTTCCTCTTCTCTTCTTCTTCTTTCTTCTCTTCTTTTTTCTTCTTCTTTTCTTCTTTCCTCTTCTCTTCTTCTCTCATCTTCTTTTATTTTGTCTACAGTATCTTTTCTTTTTTCATTTTTGGTCACAGCTAATGAAAAGGAAGAGACAGAGCTAGAAGTATCTTCATCTTCTTTTTGTTGTGTTTGTTTCGGCTTGATTGCATAATGTGCGTTCATTTGCTCCAATAGACTGGCAACGGTTGGTTTTTGCAACTTGAAGTCATCGGATAACTGCTTTTGGTACTCCTGGTAATAATGGAATTGTCGTTGCAATTTCAAGTCCGTTTTGAACTCATCTTGACGAGCTGCCGAGCTTTGCGGCGCTGTGAAGTTGATCGGTTGAGCTTGGTGCAATTGGAGGTTAATGTCGGACTGTCGTCGGAATACCAGAGTTGGAAGCGAACTTCTTCTCGGTTCATACCTATAACTTTGGGAACCAATACGATCGGGAAAACCTTTCTGTTTTCTTGAGGCATCGCTTGGAGATGAATCATCAGCTTTGCTGGGACTTGCCTGCTTGGGTTCGGAATCAGAACTTGAATCGTCATTTTCAGTTTCATCGTTCGGGTCTCTCTCGTTCAGTTGGCTTGGTTTTGTGGGAGTCTGAACGACCTCAGGTGTAACTACTTGCTGTTTTTGAATACTAGGTTTTGCTTCTACATTTTCTTTCTGCGGCTTATCATTAACATTTTTCTTTTTTGTTAGATTAGGCTGCAGTTTTTCAGTTTTTTTGTGCGGTTCATAAGCGAAATCTTCTTTTTTTGACTGAGTGGGTTTGACTTTTTCATTTTCTTTGCTAGGTTTATCCTTCAAATGTTTTTTGTGTGATTGAGTAGCTTTGACTTGTTCATTTTCCTTATCATTAAAATGTTTTTTGTTTGATCGACTAGGTTGAACTTTCTTATTTTCTTTGTGAGATTCATAAGCCAACTTTGTCTTTTCCGATTGAGTAGCTTTGACTGTTTTATTTTTTTCATTTTTCTCTTCATTTAAATCTTTCTTTTTGAATAGCGGAAATTTTCTTTTTTTTTTGGGAGATTCATCAGCCAAATTATTCTTTTTCGCTTGAGTAGGCTTGACGTTTTCATTTACATCATATAAATCATCATCAAAGTGTTTCTTTTTTAATCGACTGGGCTGAGATTTTTCACTTTTTTTGGGAGGTCCATCATCCACATTTTTCTTTTTTGATTGAGTAGGTTTTACTTTTTTATCTACATCATCAGGATCATCATCAAAGTGTTTCTCTTTTAATCGACTGGGCTGAGATTTTTTACCTTCTTTGTAGGGTTCATCATCCACATTTTTCTTTTTTGACTGAGTAGGTTTTAATTTTTCATTTTCATCATCAGGATCAGCATCAAAATGTTTTTTTTTTGACTGAGTAGGTTTCAATTTTTCTTTTTCATCATCAGGATCATCATCAAAATTTTTATTTTTTGATTGAGTAGGTTTGACTTTTTCATTTTCTTTAGATGATTTTTCAGACAAATGTTTTTTTGATGACTTATCTTGGACTGGTGGCTTGGAAGCTGTTTTCTTGGATTTCAAACCATGTTTTTCTAATTTGTTTTTACCAGAAACAAAAGCTGAATCAGGCCGTTCTTTCTTTGAGTCATTAGTTTCTCGATTCTGTTTCGTCTTGTCAGATGAGGTGGTAGAAGCATTTTTGTTTTTTTTCTTTTTTTTTCTAGCCAAAAAAACTCTGCATAAGTTATTTATAAAATCTTGAATCAAAATTTATGGCTTTATATAATCAAGAATTTACCAACAATACAAATGACCCCTAGTTCCAGTGGACTCACATGCAGCCGACGCATAAGCAAAGAAGTATCAGGAAAATGATTAATATAGTCCAAAAAGTGGCCGTGTGTAAGATAGATTTTGGATGGATATCAACTGTGATTGTGGTGGTGAGATTAGCATTTTTCCAAATATAAATATAGGTATTATTTACAATAGGGTTAGGGTCAGGTTGTTTTCGGTGTTTTCCATTAATAAAAAAATATTATTTTTCATTTAGAGTAATATTATTTATCATAATAAAAAATGTTTTTAATTGATTATAATAAAGTATCATTTGTAGCAAGAGTAGTAGAAGTAAAATTTTTATTAAAAATAGTATTCTACGAGTTTTATTAGACGTTGTTTCAGTAGTAGTAGTAGTAGTAATAACTGGTTCACGTTCACCTGTGATGGTGGTACTAGTAGTAGAAGTAGTAGTAGTAGTAGTAGTAGTAGTAGTAGTAGTAGTAGTAGTAGTAGTAGTAGTAGTAGTAGTAGTAGTAGTAGTAGTAGTAGTAGTAGTAGTAGTAGTAGTAGTAGTAGTAGTGGTAGTAGTAGTTGTAGTAGTAGTAGTAGTAGTAGTAGTAGAAGTAGTAGTAGTAGTAGTAGCAGCAGCAAAATAAATTCTTTACCAGTTTCTGTAAGTACGGAGACTTGGAAAACGATGAACTGGGTTCCCTTGCAGTACACCTCGACGTAACGGTATTCTTTCTTTCCATTACATTCGAGCACATACCTATGATCGATGTATCTGACGACACACTCCTGATCCTCTCTATTCCCGTTGTGAGCTCCGATTTTTACAGCGGATGTACTGTGGTTGTGAGGATATTTATCTTTTAGTTGCATTTAAATGTGTATACTATTTAGACTTATATTTAGATACTGTTTTACGGTATTCAGCAAAAATCTTAATAATAAAAAAATACCCCCCACATAATTTCCTACCTGTGGCACGAGATTTCCGTCTTCACTTTACTTATTCTGTATCCAGTTCTAAGATCCAGTTCCCATCTGTACTCTTCATCAGTGACCGTGTGAGGCGTCTCATATTTGATGCCTTTCAGTGGACCACTAGCCGGCAAATAATCCAACCTGGTTTTCATTATCGCTACCTTGTCGCTGAGATCTATCTCTTTAATTACTACTTTTTCTTCTGTGTGTGTGTGTGTTTTTGTGTGTTTGTGTGTTTTTTTTGTGTGCTAATGTATCTGAGACATAATGTTTTTTCTGTGTGTGTGTGTTTTGGGAGGGGGGGGGGCGTTTGTGTGTGTATTCCAATAACATAATTGACATTGTAAAAATAACACATAAACCACCATTGTTTCCATTCAACTACAAACAAAAACCTGAATGGAAAATCTCTAAAATTAGGAAGAACAAAAGAAGTTTATCCAACAGCATGTTGTAGGGAACTCTTATCTTTTAAAATCGGCGTTTAAACTTGATGTTGTTACTCAATTAACTATTCGGTAAATTAACTAATTGGTTAATTAAATATTCGACCAATTAACTATTCGTTCAAACTCTTTTTTCAATCAGCTAAACAGTTTAAAAATCTAAAAGATTGTTATTAAAAACGTCATAAAACATCAACAAAAAATGTTTTTTCTGTGTGTGTGTGTTTTGGGAGTAAGGGGGGCGTTTGTGTGTGTATTTCAATAACACAATTGACATTGTAAAAATAACACATAGACCACCATTGTTTCCATTCAACTACAAACAAAAACCTGAATGGAAAATCTCTAAAATTAGGAAGAACAAAAGAAGTTTATCCAACAGCATGTTGTAGGGAACTCTTATCTTTTAAATTCGGCGTTTAAACTTGATGTTGTTACTCAATTAACTATTCGGTAAATTAACTACTTGGTTAATTAAATATTCGACCAATTAACTATTCGTTCAAACTCTTTTTTCAATCAGCTAAACAGTTTAAAAATCTAAAAGATTGTTATAAAAACGTCATAAAACATCAACAAAAAATGTAACGCTAGATTTTTTAAAGTATTTTAACGGTTCATTTACATATTTGACTTACTTTTACATTAATTTTTCAACAACTTCACTCTAAACACTTTTAACGTTTTTATTCAGATAAATTTGATGAAATTTTAAATTATATTTTTCAAAATCATCGCTTCACCAACTCAATCCCTCTATCCACTCTTCCACCTTTTGGGAGTTTTAAGACATTGATGAATAATAAAATTGAAAGAATTGATTTAAATACCCAAAACAACAACAAAAACCAAAAAATCAAAATATTTGGACCATTCCAGAATGGACAGATGTGAAACGAACGTCTCTCTGCTAGGTTCCAACGGGGTGGACGAATTCATGTGTGGCCGGTTTAAGGACATCATTTACAAAATAATTCCTTGCTCCTCCAGGGAAACCTTCCGTTTTGTTGAGATCCACGCTACAGGCCAGCAGTTGGCTATTGATGATGTGGAGATTTTTGGGCACACGAGTATGTTGTAGAACTTTTGAAGACATTTGTATTATTTCGTGGTAAAATATGTAACATTTTTTAGTTAGTTTTTGATTTAAAGTAGTTGAATTTGATTTGAATTTTACAAATGGTTGAATCGCATTCTTTAATCTTGGTTCCAGAACTCCTCAACCCAACGCTGATAAAAACAATCGGCATTTTCATTATCATCCTCCTTTTTCTCATCATCGTCTTCAAGTTAGACTCAAATATTTATTTCTCAAATATTTATTTGTCAAATATGTATTTTTCAAATATTTATTTGTCAAATATTTATTTGTCAAATATGTATTTTTCAAAAGCTTTGATGTTTCGTTTTTAACAGGTTTTTAATTTTAGATTAAAATTCTTTTAATATAATATTCCAGGTGTAGAAGAATTTTTTCCCAAGGCAAAAAAGGTAAAAAAGGTCAAAAAGACGAGGCTGAATGATATTTTTGCAAACTCATGTTTGGGGCTGTAACAATTAAACAACCATTAATAACTGACCGTCATTGAATACTTAGTATTTTTATTTAAGGTGATTATTAACAGAATGTTTTTTAAAAAAGAGAAATAAAAGTTTTAAACATTTTAATGAAGTATTATTTGAAAAATGTTTTGAAAAAGCTATATAAAAGTTTTCAAATTTTCTTGCTCTTTACGTTAAGCTTGTGGATACACCGGCACTATTTTAAATAAATAAATAAATAAATTATACCTATAATAAAAATTAATCTAAACTTTTAAAGCAAAATAAAAGTTTCACAACTCTATTGGATGAATAAATTGAATTAAAGCTTTTCTTCTTCCAAAGCGAATAAACGAAGAATCTGAAAAACAAAAAATATTGTGAGGCGAGCATTCTCAATTAACAAATCCAAGGTGCGTCTTATACACCGTATTTGGAATGTCCAAAAATTGGGTCAAAAAATCACTTACGAACTTTGACGGGTTGAACACAAATGCTTTTGTGAGATCAGCTTTTATTTTATTTCATAAAAAATTATTTTCAATTTTAAAAAATGAGATAAAATGTTTCTTCCACTGTAAATTCTTCAAAAACCTAATTTTTTTCTGGTACGAACAATGAAATTAATTTTTTAAAGATTTTTTCTTCTGGTTTTTTGTTTTTAATTTTATCTTCATTTGTATTGTTCGACCCTTTTTCTACGTTTGTCCCATCTTTTTTTCTCTTTCCAGATGATATTTCGCTTTTTTGTTTTTTTCTAGTTTTATCATTTTTGAGTTTGTGCCTTGCTCCCTTGTGATCTAGTTTTTCTTTTTGTTTATTCCTTTCTTTGTTCTCATGTTCCTTGTGTTTTCTCGTCAGGTTTTTGTTTCTAGCTTCTTTCACGTCTTTCTCTTTTTTGTTCTCTATAAGTCTATTTTTGTTTTCTTAACTTTTTTTCTTGCTTGTTTTTTTGGTTTTTTGTTCATCGGCATCTTTTTCCAAGAACTTTCTCTGCTTACCTTTTGCAGCGGATAAAGAAGAGGAACTGAAAATGCTTTTCTTCTTGGAAGGAACATTTCGGGAAGTTGCCCCTAGGCGCTTCTTCATCGCTTTTTCATATCTTTTTTCCTTTTCAGCAGGATTTAGTTTATTCAGTTTTTTCCTATTTTTGATGAAATCATCTTTCACGTTTTTATTGGAAGATGAGGAGGAGGTAGAGCTTGAAAGATCTGGAAACTTTCGGTTCTCTTTGGTGTGCGTTGGGTGAGGCGGTTTTTGAATTGGTTTTGAAACAAACTTTTTGTGGTATTCATTTCTTTTTTTGTCTTTTTCGATTAATTTTTTTCTATTTAAATCGTGTTGGGCCGAGGATGATAGGGAAGGAGAAGAATCTTTTTTTTTGGGACCATCTCTGAAAAGAAGAGAAGAAAGCGACGGTTTTTTAGTTGACTTTTTGTTTCTTTTCTCATCTTTTCTTATTTCTCTCCTTTTTTTCTCTTCTTCTCTTTTTTCTTCTTCTTTTATTTTTTCTTCTTCTCTTATTTTTTCTTTTTCTTTTTTTCTTTTTTCTTCTCTTCTTCTTTCTTCTTCTCTTCTTTTTTCCTCTTCTCTTCTTCTTTCTTCTTCTTTTCTTTTTTCCTCTTCTCTTCTTCTCTCATCTTCTCTTCTTTTTTCTTCTTCTTTTCTTCTTTCCTCTTCTCTTCTTCTCTCATCTTCTTTTATTTTGTCTACAGTATCTTTTCTTTTTTCATTTTTGGTCACAGCTAATGAAAAGAAGAGACAGAGCTAGAAGTATCTTCTTCTTCTTTTTGTTGTGTTTGTTTCGGCTTGATTGCATAAGGTGCGTTCATTTGCTCCAATAGACTGGCAACGGTTGGTTTTTGCAACTTGAAGTCATCGGACAACTGCTTTTGGTATTCCTGGTAATAATGGAATTGTCGTTGCAATTTCAAGTCCGTCTTGAACTCATCTTGACGAGCTGCCGAGCTTTGCGGCGCTGTGAAGTTGATCGGTTGAGCTTGGTGCAATTGGCGGTTAATGTCGGACTGTCGTCGGAATACCAGAGTTGGAAGCAAACTTCTTCTCGGTTCGGACCTATAACTTTGGGAACCAATACGATCGGGAAAACCTTTCTGTTTTCTTGAGGCATCGCTTGGAGATGAATCATCAGCTTTGCTGGGACTTGCCTGCTTGGGTTCCGAATCAGAACTTGAATCGTCATTTTCAGTTTCATCGTTCGCGTCTCTCTCGTTCAGTTGGCTTGGTTTTGTGGGAGTCTGAACGGCCTTAGGTGTAACTACTTGCTGTTTTTGAATACTAGGTTTTGCTTCTACATTTTCTTTCTGTGGCTTATCATTTACATTTTTCTTTTTTGTTAGATTAAGCTGCAGTTTTTCAGTTTTTTTGTGCGGTTCATAAGCCAAATCTTCCTTTTTCGACTGAGTGGGTTTGACTTTTTCATTTTCTTTGCTAGGTTTATCCTTCAAATGTTTTTTTTGTGATTGAGTAGCTTTGACTTGTTCATTTTCCTTATCATTAAAATGTTTTTTGTTTGATCGACTAGGTTGAACTTTTTTATTTTCTTTGTGAGATTCATAAGCCAACTTTGTCTTTTCCGACTGAGTAGCTTTGACTGTTTTATTTTTTTCATTTTTCTCTTCGTTTAAATCTTTCTTTTTGAATAGCGGAAATTTCTTGTTTCGTTGTGGAGATTCATCAGCCAAATTATTCTTTTTCGCTTGAGTAGGTTTTACTTTTTCATTTTCTTCCTCTGAATCATTCTCGAAAGATTTTTTTTTTGATCGACTGGGCTGAGATTTTTCACTTTTTTTGGTAGGTCCATCATCCACATTTTTCTTTTTTGATTGAGTAGGTTTGACTTTTTTCTTTTCATCATCAGGATCATCATCCACATTTTTCTTTTTTGATTGAGTAGGTTTTGTTTTTTTATCTACATCATCAGGATCATCATCAAAGTGTTTCTCTTTTAATCGACTGGGCTGAGATTTTTTACCTTCTTTGTAGGGTTCATCATCCACATTTTTCTTTTTTGACTGAGTAGGTTTTAATTTTTCTTTTTCATCATCAGGATCATCATCAAAATGTTTATTTTTTAATCGACTGGGCTGAGATTTTTCAATTTTTTTAGGAGGTCCATCATCCACATTTTTCTTTTTTGATTGAGTAGGTTTGACTTTTTTCTTTTCATCATCAGGATCATCATCCACATTTTTCTTTTTTGATTGAGTAGGTTTTACTTTTTTATCTACATCATCAGGATCATCATCAAAGTGTTTCTCTTTTAATCGACTGGGCTGAGATTTTTTACCTTCTTTGTAGGGTTCATCATCCACATTTTTCTTTTTTGACTGAGTAGGTTTTAATTTTTCTTTTTCATCATCAGGATCAGCATCAAAATGTTTCTTTTTTGACTGAGTAGGTTTTAATTTTTCTTTTTCATCATCAGGATCAGCATCAAAATGTTTCTTTTTTGACTGAGTAGGTTTCAATTTTTCTTTTTCATCATCAGGATCATCATCAAAATGTTTATTTTTTGATTGAGTAGGTTTGACTTTTTCATTTTCTTTAGATGATTTTTCAGACAAATGTTTTTTTGATGACTTATCTTGGACTGGTGGCTTGGAAGCTGTTTTCTTGGATTTCAAACCATGTTTTTCTAATTTGTTTTTACCAGAAACAATAGCTGAATCAGGCCGTTCTTTCTTTGAGTCATCAGTTTCTCGATTCTGTTTCGTCTTGTCAGATGAGGTAGTAGAAGCATTTTTGTTTTTTTTCTTTTTTTTCTAGGCAAAAAAACTCTGCATAAGTTATTTATAAAATCTTAAATCAATGTTTTGGCTTTATATAATCAAGCATTTCCAACAATACAAATGACCCCTAGTTCCAGTGGACTCACATGCAGCCGACGCATAAGCAAAGAAGTATCAGGAAAATGATTAATATAGTCCAAAAAGTGGCCGTGTGTAAGATAGATTTTGGATGGATATCAACTGTGATTGTGGTGGTGAGAGTTGCATTTCTCCAAACATAAATATAGTTATTTTTTATTTTCGTTTTATTTTATTCTTTATTATTTACAATAGGGTTAGGGTCAGGTTATTTTTCGAAGTTTTCCATTAATAAAAAAATATTATTTTTCATTTAGAGTAATATTATTTATCATAATAAAAAATGTTTTCAATTGATTATAATAAAGTATCATTTGTAGCAAGAGTAGTAGAAGTAAAATTTTTATTAAAAATAGTATTCTACGAGTTCTATTAGACGTTGTTTCAGTAGTAGTAGTAGTAGTAGTAATAATAACTGGTTCGATTCCAACTGTGATGGTGGTAGTAGTAGTAGAAGTAGTAGTAGTAGTAGTAGTAGTAGTAGTAGTAGTAGTAGTAGTAGTAGTAGTAGTAGTAGTAGTAGTAGTAGTAGTAGTAGTAGTAGTAGTAGTAGTAGTAGTAGTAGTGGTAGTAGTAGTTGTAGTAGTAGTAGTAGTAGTAGTAGTAGTAGAAGTAGTAGTAGTAGTAGTAGCAGCAGCAAAATAAATTCTTTACCAGTTTCTGTAAGTACGGAGACTTGGAAAACGATGAACTGGGTTCCCTTGCAGTACACCTCGACGTAACGGTATTCTTTCTTTCCATTACATTCGAGCACATACCTATGATCGATGTATCTGACGACACACTCCTGATCCTCTCTATTCCCGTTGTGAGCTCCGATTTTTACAGCGGATGTACTGTGGTTGTGAGGATATTTATCTTTTAGTTGCATTTAAATGTGTATACTATTTAGACCTATATTTAGATACTGTTTTATGGTATTCAGCAAAAATCTTAATAATAAAAAAATACCCCCCACATAATTTCCTACCTGTGGCACGAGATTTCCGTCTTCACTTTACTTATTCTGTATCCAGTTCTAAGATCCAGTTCCCATCTGTACTCTTCATCAGTGACCGTGTGAGGCGTCTCATATTTGATGCCTTTCAGTGGACCACTAGCCGGCAAATAATCCAACCTGGTTTTCATTATCGCTACCTTGTCGCTGAGATCTATCTCTTTAATTACTACTTTTTCTTCTGTGTGTGTGTGTGTTTTTGTGTGTTTGTGTGTTTTTTTTGTGTGCTAATGTATCTGAGACATAATGTTTTTTCTGTGTGTGTGTGTTTTGGGAGGAAGGGGGGCGTTTGTGTGTGTATTCCAATAACATAATTGACATTGTAAAAATAACACATAAACCACCATTGCTTCCATTCAACTACAAACAAAAACCTGAATGGAAAATCTCTAAAATTAGGAAGAACAAAAGAAGTTTATCCAACAGCATGTTGTAGGGAACTCTTATCTTTTAAAATCGGCGTTTAAACTTGATGTTGTTACTCAATTAACTATTCGGTAAATTAACTAATTGGTTAATTAAATATTCGACCAATTAACTATTCGTTCAAACTCTTTTTTCAATCAGCTAAACAGTTTAAAAATCTAAAAGATTGTTATTAAAAACGTCATAAAACATCAACAAAAAATGTTTTTTCTGTGTGTGTGTGTTTTGGGAGTAAGGGGGGCGTTTGTGTGTGTATTTCAAAACACAATTGACATTGTAAAAATAACACATAGACCACCATTGTTTCCATTCAACTACAAACAAAAACCTGAATGGAAAATCTCTAAAATTAGGAAGAACAAAAGAAGTTTATCCAACAGCATGTTGTAGGGAACTCTTATCTTTTAAATTCGGCGTTTAAACTTGATGTTGTTACTCAATTAACTATTCGGTAAATTAACTACTTGGTTAATTAAATATTCGACCAATTAACTATTCGTTCAAACTCTTTTTTCAATCAGCTAAACAGTTTAAAAATCTAAAAGATTGTTATAAAAACGTCATAAAACATCAACAAAAAATGTAACGCTAGATTTTTTAAAGTATTTTAACGGTTCATTTACATATTTGACTTACTTTTACATTAATTTTTCAACAACTTCACTCTAAACACTTTTAACGTTTTTATTCAGATGAATTTGATGAAATTTTAAATTATATTTTTCAAAATCATCGCTTCACCAACTCAATCCCTCTATCCACTCTTCCACCTTTTGGGAGTTTTAAGACATTGATGAATAATAAAATTGAAAGAATTGATTTAAATACCCAAAACAACAACAAAAACCAAAAAATCAAAATATTTGGACCATTCCAGAATGGACAGATGTGAAACGAACGTCTCTCTGCTAGGTTCCAACGGGGTGGACGAATTCATGTGTGGCCGGTTTAAGAACATCATTTACAAAATAATTCCTTGCTCCTCCAGGGAAATCTTCCGTTTTGTTGAGATCCACGCTACAGGCCAGCAGTTGGCTATTGATGATGTGGAGATTTTTGGGCACACGAGTATGTTGTAGAACTTTTGAAGACATTTTTATTATTTCGTGGTAAAATATGTAACATTTTTTAGTTAGTTTTTGATTTAAAGTAGTTGAATTTGATTTGAATTTTACAAATTTAAGTTAAAAAAAAAGGTTAAATCGCATTCCTTAATCTTGGTTCCAGAACTCCTCAACCCGATGCTGATAAAAACAATCGGCATTTTTATTATCATCCTCCTTTTTCTCATCATCGTCTTCAAGTTAGACTCAAATATTTATTTCTCAAATATTTATTTGTCAAATATGTATTTGTCAAATATGTATTTTTCAAATATTTATTTGTCAAATATTTATTTGTCAAATATGTATTTTTCAAAAGATTTGATGTTACGTTTTTAACAGGTTTTTAATTTTAGATTAAAATTCTTTTAATATAATATTCCAGGTGTAGAAGAATTTTTTCCCAAGGCAAAAAAGGTAAAAAAGGTCAAAAAGACGAGGCTGAATGATATTTTTGCGAACTCAAGTTTGGGGCTGTAACAATTAAACAACCATTATTAACTGACCGTCATTGAACACTTAGTATTTTTATTTAAGGTGATTATTAACAGAATGTTTTTTAAAAAAGAGAAATAAAAGTTTTAAACATTTTAATGAAGTATTATTTGAAAAATGTTTTGAAAAAGCTATATAAAAGTTTTCAAATTTTCTTGCTCTTTACGTTAAGCTTGTGGAGACACCGGCGCTATTTTAAATAAATAAATAAATTATAATCATAATAAAAATTAATCTAAACTTTTAAGCAAAAAAAAAGTTTCACAACTCTATTGGATGAATAAATTGAATTAAAACTTTTCTTCTTCCAAAGCGAATAAACGAAGAATCTGAAAAACAAAAAATATTATGAGGCGAGCATTCTCAATCAACAAATCCAAGGTGCGTCTTATACACCGTATCTGGAATGTCCGAAATTGGGTCAAAAAATAACTTACGAACTTTGACGGGTTGAACACAAATGCTTTTGTGAGATCAGCTTTTATTTTATTTCATAAAAAATTATTTTCAATTAAAAAAAAGAAAATAAAATGTTTCTTCCACTGTAAATTCTTCAAAGACCTAATTTTTTTCTGTTACGAACAATGAAATTAATTTTTTAAAGATTTTTTTTTCTGGTTTTTTGTTTTTAATTTTATCTTCATTTGTATTGTTCGACCCTTTTTCTACGTTTGTCCCATCTTTTTTTCTCTTTCCAGATGATATTTCGCTTTTTTGTTTTTTTCTAGTTTTATCATTTTTGAGTTTGTGCCTTGCTCCTTTGTGATCTAGTTTTTCTTTTTGTTTATTCCTCTCTTTGTTCTCATGTTCCTTGTGTTTTCTCGTCAGGTTTTTGTTTCTAGCCTCTTTCACGTCTTTTTCTTTTTTGTTCTCTTTAAGTCTATTTTTGTTTTCTTGATTTTTTTTCTTGCTTGTTTTTTTGGTTTTTTGTTCATCGACATCCTTCTCCAAGAACTTTCTCTTTTTACCTTTTGCAGCGGATAAAGAAGAGGAACTGAAAATGCTTTTCTTCTTGGAAGGAACATTTCGGGAAGTTGCCCCTAGGCGCTTCTTCATCGCTTTTTCATATCTTTTTTTCTTTTCAGCCGGATTTAGTTTATTTAATTTTTTCCTATTTTTGATGAAATCATCTTTCACGTTTTTATTGGAAGATGAGGAGGAGGTAGAGCTTGAAAGATCTGGAAACTTTCGGTTCTCTTTGGTGTGCGTTGGGTGAGGCGGTTTTTGAATTGGTTTTGAAACAAACTTTTTGTGGTATTCATTTCTTTTTTTGTCTTTTTCGATTAATTTTTTTCTATTTAAATCATGTTGGGCCGAGGATGATAGGGAAGGAGAAGAATCTTTTTTTTTGGGACCATCTCTGAAAAGAAGAGAAGAAAGCGACGGTTTTTTAGTTGACTTTTTGTTTCTTATTTCTTCTTTTCTTATTTCTTCTTTTCTTATTTCTTTTTTTCTTATTTCTTTTTTTCTTATTTCTTCTTTTCTTCTTCTTTCTTTTTTTTTCTTATTTTTTCCTCTTCTTTTCTTATTTTATCTTCTCTTCTTCTTTCCTCTTCTTCTCTTTTTTCATCTTCTCTTCTTCTTTCATCTTCTTTTTTTCTTTCTTCTTCTTTTCTTCTCTCATCTTCTCTTCTTCTTTCATCTTCTTTTCTTTTTTCTTCTTCTCTTCTTCTCTCATCTTCTTTTCTTTTTTCTTCTTCACTTCTTCTCTCATCTTTTTTTCTTTTTTCCTCTTCTCTTCTTCTCTCCTCTTCTTTTATTTTGTCTACAGCATCTTTTCTCTTTTCATTTTTGGTCACAGCTAATGAAAAGGAGGAGACAGAGCTAGAAGTATCTTCATCTTTTTTTTGTTGTGTTTGTTTCGGCTTGACGGCATAAGGTGCGTTCATTTGCTCCAATAGACTGGCAACAGTTGGTTTTTGCAACTTGAAGTAATCGGATAACTGCTTTTGGTACTCCTGGTAATAATGGAATTGTCGTTGCAATTTCAAGTCCGTTTTGAACTCATCTTGACGAGCTGCCGAGCTTTGCGGCGCTGTGAAGTTGATCGGTTGAGCTTGGTGCAATTGGCGGTTAATGTCGGACTGTCGTCGGAATACCAGAGTTGGAAGCGAACTTCTTCTCGGTTCGGACCTATAACTTTGGGGACCAATACGATCGGGAAAACCTTTCTGTTTTCTTGAGGCATCGCTTGGAGATGAATCATCAGCTTTGCTGGGACTTGCCTGCTTGGGTTCCGAATCAGAACTTGAATCGTCATTTTCAGTTTCATCGTTCGGGTCTTTCTCGTCCAGTTGGCTTGGTTTTGTGGGAGTCTGAACGGCCTTAGGTGTAACTACTTGCTGTTTTTGAATACTAGGTTTTGCTTCTACATTTTCTTCCACCTTTTGGGAGTTTTAAGACATTGATGAATAATAAAATTGAAAGAATTGATTTAAATACCCAAAACAACAACAAAAACCAAAAAATCAAAATATTTGGATCATTCCAGAATGGACAGATGTGAAACGAACGTCTCTCTGCTAGGTTCCAACGGGGTGGACGGATTCATGTGTGGCCGGTTTAAGGACATCATTTACAAAATAATTCCCTGCTCCTCCAGGGAAACCTTCCGTTTTGTTGAGATCCACGCTACAGGCCAGCAGTTGGCTGCCAATGATGTGGAGATTTTTGGGCACACGAGTAAGTTGAAGAACTTTTGAAGACATTTGTATCATTTCGTGGTGAAATATGTAACATTTTTTAGTTAGTTTTTGATTTAAAGTAGTTGAATTTGATTTGAATTTTACAAATGGTTGAATCGCATTCTTTAATCTTGGTTCCAGAACTCCTCAACCCAATGCTGATAAAAACAATCGGCATTTTTATTATCATCCTCCTTTTTCTCATCATCGTCTTCAAGTTAGACTCAAATATTTATTTGTCAAATATTTATTTGTCAAATATGTATTTTTCAAATATTTATTTGTCAAATATTTATTTGTCAAATATGTATTTTTCAAAAGCTTTGATGTTTCGTTTTTAACAGGTTTTTAATTTTAGATTAAAATTCTTTTAATATAATATTCCAGGTGTAGAAGAATTTTTTCCCAAGGCAAAAAAGGTAAAAAAGGTCAAAAAGACGAGGCTGAATGATATTTTTGCAAACTCATGTTTGGGGCTGTAACAATTAAACAACCATTAATAACTGACCGTCATTGAATACTTAGTATTTTTATTTAAGGTGATTATTAACAGAATGTTTTTTAAAAAAGAGAAATAAAAGTTTTAAACATTTTAATGAAGTATTATTTGAAAAATGTTTTGAAAAAGCTATATAAAAGTTTTCAAATTTTCTTGCTCTTTACGTTAAGCTTGTGGATACACCGGCACTATTTTAAATAAATAAATAAATAAATTATACCTATAATAAAAATTAATCTAAACTTTTAAAGCAAAATAAAAGTTTCACAACTCTATTGGATGAATAAATTGAATTAAAGCTTTTCTTCTTCCAAAGCGAATAAACGAAGAATCTGAAAAACAAAAAATATTGTGAGGCGAGCATTCTCAATTAACAAATCCAAGGTGCGTCTTATACACCGTATTTGGAATGTCCAAAAATTGGGTCAAAAAATCACTTACGAACTTTGACGGGTTGAACACAAATGCTTTTGTGAGATCAGCTTTTATTTTATTTCATAAAAAATTATTTTCAATTTTAAAAAATGAGATAAAATGTTTCTTCCACTGTAAATTCTTCAAAAACCTAATTTTTTTCTGGTACGAACAATGAAATTAATTTTTTAAAGATTTTTTTTTCTGGTTTTTTGTTTTTAATTTTATCTTCATTTGTATTGTTCGACCCTTTTTCTACGTTTGTCCCATCTTTTTTTCTCTTTCCAGATGATATTTCGCTTTTTTGTTTTTTTCTAGTTTTATCATTTTTGAGTTTGTGCCTTGCTCCCTTGTGATCTAGTTTTTCTTTTTGTTTATTCCTTTCTTTGTTCTCATGTTCCTTGTGTTTTCTCGTCAGGTTTTTGTTTCTAGCCTCTTTCACGTCTTTCTCTTTTTTGTTCTCTATAAGTCTATTTTTGTTTTCTTAACTTTTTTTCTTGCTTGTTTTTTTGGTTTTTTGTTCATCGGCATCTTTCTCCAAGAACTTTCTCTGCTTACCTTTTGCAGCGGATAAAGAAGAGGAACTGAAAATGCTTTTCTTCTTGGAAGGAACATTTCGGGAAGTTGCCCCTAGGCGCTTCTTCATCGCTTTTTCATATCTTTTTTCCTTTTCAGCAGGATTTAGTTTATTCAGTTTTTTCCTATTTTTGATGAAATCATCTTTCACGTTTTTATTGGAAGATGAGGAGGAGGTAGAGCTTGAAAGATCTGGAAACTTTCGGTTCTCTTTGGTGTGCGTTGGGTGAGGCGGTTTTTGAATTGGTTTTGAAACAAACTTTTTGTGGTATTCATTTCTTTTTTTGTCTTTTTCGATTAATTTTTTTCAATTTAAATCGTGTTGGGCCGAGGATGATAGGGAAGGAGAAGAATCTTTTTTTTTGGGACCATCTCTGAAAAGAAGAGAAGAAAGCGACGGTTTTTTAGTTGACTTTTTGTTTCTTTTCTCATCTTTTCTTATTTCTCTCCTTTTTTTCTCTTCTTCTCTTTTTTCTTCTTCTTTAATTTTTTCTTCTTCTCTTATTTTTTCTTTTTCTTTTTTTCTTTTTTCTTCTCTTCTTCTTTCTTCTTCTCTTCTTTTTTCCTCTTCTCTTCTTCTTCTTTCTTCTTCTTTTCTTTTTTCCTCTTCTCTTCTTCTCTCATCTTCTCTTCTTTTTTCTTCTTCTTTTCTTCTTTCCTCTTCTCTTCTTCTCTCATCTTCTTTTATTTTGTCTACAGTATCTTTTCTTTTTTCATTTTTGGTCACAGCTAATGAAAAGAAGAGACAGAGCTAGAAGTATCTTCTTCTTCTTTTTGTTGTGTTTGTTTCGGCTTGATTGCATAAGGTGCGTTCATTTGCTCCAATAGACTGGCAACGGTTGGTTTTTGCAACTTGAAGTCATCGGACAACTGCTTTTGGTATTCCTGGTAATAATGGAATTGTCGTTGCAATTTCAAGTCCGTCTTGAACTCATCTTGACGAGCTGCCGAGCTTTGCGGCGCTGTGAAGTTGATCGGTTGAGCTTGGTGCAATTGGCGGTTAATGTCGGACTGTCGTCGGAATACCAGAGTTGGAAGCGAACTTCTTCTCGGTTCGGACCTATAACTTTGGGAACCAATACGATCGGGAAAACCTTTCTGTTTTCTTGAGGCATCGCTTGGAGATGAATCATCAGCTTTGCTGGGACTTGCCTGCTTGGGTTCCGAATCAGAACTTGAATCGTCATTTTCAGTTTCATCGTTCGCGTCTCTCTCGTTCAGTTGGCTTGGTTTTGTGGGAGTCTGAACGGCCTTAGGTGTAACTACTTGCTGTTTTTGAATACTAGGTTTTGCTCCTACATTTTCTTTCTGTGGCTTATCATTTACATTTTTCTTTTTTGTTAGATTAGGCTGCAGTTTTTCAGTTTTTTTGTGCGGTTCATAAGCCAAATCTTCCTTTTTCGACTGAGTGGGTTTGACTTTTTTATTTTCTTTGCTAGGTTTATCCTTCAAATGTTTTTTTTGTGATTGAGTAGCTTTGACTTGTTCATTTTCCTTATCATTAAAATGTTTTTTGTTTGATCGACTAGGTTGAACTTTTTTATTTTCTTTGTGAGATTCATAAGCCAACTTTGTCTTTTCCGACTGAGTAGCTTTGACTGTTTTATTTTTTTCATTTTTCTCTTCGTTTAAATCTTTCTTTTTGAATAGCGGAAATTTCTTGTTTCGTTGTGGAGATTCATCAGCCAAATTATTCTTTTTCGCTTGAGTAGGTTTTACTTTTTCATTTTCTTCCTCTGAATCATTCTCGAAAGATTTTTTTTTTGATCGACTGGGCTGAGATTTTTCACTTTTTTTGGTAGGTCCATCATCCACATTTTTCTTTTTTGATTGAGTAGGTTTGACTTTTTCCTTTTCATCATCAGGATCATCATCCACATTTTTCTTTTTTGATTGAGTAGGCTTGACTCTTTCATTTACATCATCTGAATCATCATCAAAATGTTTCTTTTTTAATCGACTGGGCTGAGATTTTTCAATTTTTTTTGGAGGTCCATCATCCACATTTTTCTTTTTTGATTGAGTAGGTTTGACTTTTTTCTTTTCATCATCAGGATCATCATCCACATTTTTCTTTTTTGATTGAGTAGGTTTTGTTTTTTTATCTACATCATCAGGATCATCATCAAAGTGTTTCTCTTTTAATCGACTGGGCTGAGATTTTTTACCTTCTTTGTAGGGTTCATCATCCACATTTTTCTTTTTTGACTGAGTAGGTTTTAATTTTTCTTTTTCATCATCAGGATCATCATCAAAATGTTTCTTTTTTAATCGACTGGGCTGAGATTTTTCAATTTTTTTAGGAGGTCCATCATCCACATTTTTCTTTTTTGATTGAGTAGGTTTGACTTTTTTCTTTTCATCATCAGGATCATCATCCACATTTTTCTTTTTTGATTGAGTAGGTTTTACTTTTTTATCTACATCATCAGGATCATCATCAAAGTGTTTCTCTTTTAATCGACTGGGCTGAGATTTTTTACCTTCTTTGTAGGGTTCATCATCCACATTTTTCTTTTTTGACTGAGTAGGTTTTAATTTTTCCTTTTCATCATCAGGATCAGCATCAAAATGTTTCTTTTTTGACTGAGTAGGTTTTAATTTTTCTTTTTCATCATCAGGATCAGCATCAAAATGTTTCTTTTTTGACTGAGTAGGTTTCAATTTTTCTTTTTCATCATCAGGATCATCATCAAAATGTTTATTTTTTGATTGAGTAGGTTTGACTTTTTCATTTTCTTTAGATGATTTTTCAGACAAATGTTTTTTTGATGACTTATCTTGGACTGGTGGCTTGGAAGCTGTTTTCTTGGATTTCAAACCATGTTTTTCTAATTTGTTTTTACCAGAAACAAAAGCTGAATCAGGCCGTTCTTTCTTTGAGTCATCAGTTTCTCGATTCTGTTTCGTCTTGTCAGATGAGGTAGTAGAAGCATTTTTGTTTTTTTTCTTTTTTTTCTAGGCAAAAAAACTCTGCATAAGTTATTTATAAAATCTTAAATCAATGTTTTGGCTTTATATAATCAAGCATTTCCAACAATACAAATGACCCCTAGTTCCAGTGGACTCACATGCAGCCGACGCATAAGCAAAGAAGTATCAGGAAAATGATTAATATAGTCCAAAAAGTGGCCGTGTGTAAGATAGATTTTGGATGGATATCAACTGTGATTGTGGTGGTGAGAGTTGCATTTCTCCAAACATAAATATAGTTATTTTTTATTTTCGTTTTATTTTATTCTTTATTATTTACAATAGGGTTAGGGTCAGGTTATTTTTCGAAGTTTTCCATTAATAAAAAATATTATTTTTCATTTAGAGTAATATTATTTATCATAATAAAAAATGTTTTCAATTGATTATAATAAAGTATCATTTGTAGCAAGAGTAGTAGAAGTAAAATTTTTATTAAAAATAGTATTCTACGAGTTCTATTAGACGTTGTTTCAGTAGTAGTAGTAGAAGTAGTAATAATAACTGGTTCGATTCCAACTGTGATGGTGGTAGTAGTAATAGTAGTAATAACTGGTTCACGTTCACCTGTGATGGTGGTACTAGTAGTAGAAGTAGTAGTAGTAGTAGTAGTAGTAGTAGTAGTAGTAGTAGTAGTAGTAGTAGTAGTAGTAGTAGTAGTAGTAGTAGTAGTAGTAGTAGTAGTAGTAGTAGTAGTAGTAGTAGTAGTAGTAGTAGTAGTAGTAGTAGTAGTAGTGGTAGTAGTAGTTGTAGTAGTAGTAGTAGTAGTAGTAGTAGAAGTAGTAGTAGTAGTAGTAGCAGCAGCAAAATAAATTCTTTACCAGTTTCTGTAAGTACGGAGACTTGGAAAACGATGAACTGGGTTCCCTTGCAGTACACCTCGACGTAACGGTATTCTTTCTTTCCATTACATTCGAGCACATACCTATGATCGATGTATCTGACGACACACTCCTGATCCTCTCTATTCCCGTTGTGAGCTCCGATTTTTACAGCGGATGTACTGTGGTTGTGAGGATATTTATCTTTTAGTTGCATTTAAATGTGTATACTATTTAGACTTATATTTAGATACTGTTTTACGGTATTCAGCAAAAATCTTAATAATAAAAAAATACCCCCCACATAATTTCCTACCTGTGGCACGAGATTTCCGTCTTCACTTTACTTATTCTGTATCCAGTTCTAAGATCCAGTTCCCATCTGTACTCTTCATCAGTGACCGTGTGAGGCGTCTCATATTTGATGCCTTTCAGTGGACCACTAGCCGGCAAATAATCCAACCTGGTTTTCATTATCGCTACCTTGTCGCTGAGATCTATCTCTTTAATTACTACTTTTTCTTCTGTGTGTGTGTGTGTGTTTTTGTGTGTTTGTGTGTTTTTTTTGTGTGCTAATGTATCTGAGACATAATGTTTTTTCTGTGTGTGTGTGTTTTGGGAGCAAGGGGGGCGTTTGTGTGTGTATTCCAATAACATAATTGACATTGTAAAAATAACACATAAACCACCATTGTTTCCATTCAACTACAAACAAAAACCTGAATGGAAAATCTCTAAAATTAGGAAGAACAAAAGAAGTTTATCCAACAGCATGTTGTAGGGAACTCTTATCTTTTAAAATCGGCGTTTAAACTTGATGTTGTTACTCAATTAACTATTCGGTAAATTAACTAATTGGTTAATTAAATATTCGACCAATTAACTATTCGTTCAAACTCTTTTTTCAATCAGCTAAACAGTTTAAAAATCTAAAAGATTGTTATTAAAAACGTCATAAAACATCAACAAAAAATGTTTTTTCTGTGTGTGTGTGTTTTGGGAGTAAGGGGGGCGTTTGTGTGTGTATTTCAATAACACAATTGACATTGTAAAAATAACACATAGACCACCATTGTTTCCATTCAACTACAAACAAAAACCTGAATGGAAAATCTCTAAAATTAGGAAGAACAAAAGAAGTTTATCCAACAGCATGTTGTAGGGAACTCTTATCTTTTAAATTCGGCGTTTAAACTTGATGTTGTTACTCAATTAACTATTCGGTAAATTAACTACTTGGTTAATTAAATATTCGACCAATTAACTATTCGTTCAAACTCTTTTTTCAATCAGCTAAACAGTTTAAAAATCTAAAAGATTGTTATAAAAACGTCATAAAACATCAACAAAAAATGTAACGCTAGATTTTTTAAAGTATTTTAACGGTTCATTTACATATTTGACTTACTTTTACATTAATTTTTCAACAAATTCACTCTAAACACTTTTAACGTTTTTATTCAGATAAATTTGATGAAATTTTAAATTATATTTTTCAAAATCATCGCTTCACCAACTCAATCCCTCTATCCACTCTTCCACCTTTTGGGAGTTTTAAGACATTGATGAATAATAAAATTGAAAGAATTGATTTAAATACCCAAAACAACAACAAAAACCAAAAAATCAAAATATTTGGACCATTCCAGAATGGACAGATGTGAAACGAACGTCTCTCTGCTAGGTTCCAACGGGGTGGACGAATTCATGTGTGGCCGGTTTAAGGACATCATTTACAAAATAATTCCTTGCTCCTCCAGGGAAACCTTCCGTTTTGTTGAGATCCACGCTACAGGCCAGCAGTTGGCTATTGATGATGTGGAGATTTTTGGGCACACGAGTATGTTGTAGAACTTTTGAAGACATTTGTATTATTTCGTGGTAAAATATGTAACATTTTTTAGTTAGTTTTTGATTTAAAGTAGTTGAATTTGATTTGAATTTTACAAATGGTTGAATCGCATTCTTTAATCTTGGTTCCAGAACTCCTCAACCCAACGCTGATAAAAACAATCGGCATTTTCATTATCATCCTCCTTTTTCTCATCATCGTCTTCAAGTTAGACTCAAATATTTATTTCTCAAATATTTATTTGTCAAATATGTATTTTTCAAATATTTATTTGTCAAATATTTATTTGTCAAATATGTATTTTTCAAAAGCTTTGATGTTTCGTTTTTAACAGGTTTTTAATTTTAGATTAAAATTCTTTTAATATAATATTCCAGGTGTAGAAGAATTTTTTCCCAAGGCAAAAAAGGTAAAAAAGGTCAAAAAGACGAGGCTGAATGATATTTTTGCAAACTCAAGTTTGGGGCTGTAACAATTAAACAACCATTATTAACTGACCGTCATTGAATACTTAGTATTTTTATTTAAGGTTATTATTAACAGAATATTTTTTTCAAAAGAAAAATAAAAGTTTTAAACATTTTAATGAAGTATTATTTGAAAAATGTTTTGAAAAAGATATATAAAAGTTTTCAAATTTTCTTGCTCTTTACGTTAAGCTTGTGGATAAACCGGCGCTATTTTAAATAAATAAATAAATAAATTATACTTATAATAAAAATTAATCTAAACTTTTTAAGCAAAAAAAAAGTTTCACAACTCTATTGGATGAATAAATTGAATTAAAACTTTTCGTCTTCCAAAGCGAATAAACGAAGAATCTGAAAAACAAAAAATATTGTGAGGCGAGCATTCTCAATTAACAAATCCAAGGTGCGTCTTATACACCGTATTTGGGAAGTGCAAAATTGGGTCAAAAAATCACTTACGAACTTTGATGGGTTGAACACAAATGCTTTTGTGAGATCAGCTTTTATTTTATTTCATAAAAAATTATTTTCAATTTTAAAAAATAAAATAAAATGTTTCTTCCACTGTAAATTCTTCAAAGACCTAATTTTTTTCTGGTACGAACAATGAAATTAGTTTTTTAAAGATTTTTTTTTCTGGTTTTTTGTTTTTAATTTTATCTTCATTTGTATTGTTCGACCCTTTTTCTACGTTTGTCCCATCTTTTTTTCTCTTTCCAGATGATATTTCGCTTTTTTGTTTTTTTCTAGTTTTATCATTTTTGAGTTTGTGCCTTGCTCCCTTGTGATCTAGTTTTTCTTTATGTTTATTCCTCTCTTTGTTCTCATGTTCCTTGTGTTTTCTCGTCAGGTTTTTGTTTCTAGCTTCTTGACTTTTTTTCTTGCTTGTTTTTTTGGTTTTTTGTTCATCGACATCCTTCTCCAAGAACTTTCTCTTTTTACCTTTTGCAGCGGATAAAGAAGAGGAACTGGAAATGCTTTTCTTCTTGGAAGGAACATTTCGGGAAGTTGCCCCTAGGCGCTTCTTCATCGCTTTTTCATATCTTTTTTCCTTTTCAGCAGGATTTAGTTTATTTAGTTTTTTCCTATTTTTGATGAAATCATCTTTCACGTTTTTATTGGAAGATGAGGAGGAGGTAGAGCTTGAAAGATCTGGAAACTTTCGGGTCTCTTTGGTGTGCGTTGGGTGAGGCGGTTTTTGAATTGGTTTTGAAACAAACTTTTTGTGGTATTCATTTCTTTTTTTGTCTTTTTCGATTAATTTTTTTCTATTTAAATCGTGTTGGGCCGAGGATGATAGGGAAGGAGAAGAATCTTTTTTTTTGGGACCATCTCTGAAAAGAAGAGAAGAAAGCGACGGTTTTTTTGTTGACTTTTTGTTTCTTTTCTCATCTTTTCTTATTTCTCTCCTTTTTTTCTCTTCTTCTCTTTTTTCTTCTTCTTTTATTTTTTCTTCTTCTCTTATTTTTTCTTTTTCTTTTTTTCTTTTTTCTTCTCTTCTTCTTTCATCTTCTCTTCTTTTTTCTTCTTCTCTTCTTTTTTCCTCTTCTCTTCTTCTTCTTTCTTCTTCTTTTCTTTTTTCCTCTTCTCTTCTTCTCTCATCTTCTCTTCTTTTTTCTTCTTCTTTTCTTCTTTCCTCTTCTCTTCTTCTCTCATCTTCTTTTATTTTGTCTACAGTATCTTTTCTCTTTTCATTTTTGGTCACAGCTAATGAAAAGGAGGAGACAGAGCTAGAAGTATCTTCTTCTTGTTTTTGTTGTGTTTGTTTCGGCTTGATGGCATAAGGTGCGTTCATTTGCTCCAATAGACTGGCAACGGTTGGTTTTTGCAACTTGAAGTCATCGGACAACTGCTTTTGGTACTCCTGGTAATAATGGAATTGTCGTTGCAATTTCAAGTCCGTTTTGAACTCATCTTGACGAGCTGCCGAGCTTTGCGGCGCTGTGAAGTTGATCGGTTGAGCTTGGTGCAATTGGCGGTTAATGTCGGACTGTCGTCGGAATACCAGAGTTGGAAGCGAACTTCTTCTCGGTTCGGACCTATAACTTTGGGAACCAATACGATCGGGAAAACCTTTCTGTTTTCTTGAGGCATCGCTTGGAGATGACTCATCAGCTTTGCTGGGACTTGCCTGGTTGGGTTCCGAATCAGAACTTGAATCGTCATTTTCAGTTTCATCGTTCGGGTCTTTCTCGTCCAGTTGGCTTGGTTTTGTGGGAGTCTGAACGGCCTTAGGTGTAACTACTTGCTGTTTTTGAATACTAGGTTTTGCTTCTACATTTTCTTTCTGTGGCTTATCATTTACATTTTTCTTTTTTGATAGATTAGGCTGCAATATGTCAGTTTTTTTGTGAGGTTCATAAGCGAAATCTTCCTTTTTCGACTGAGTGGGTTTGACTTTTTCATTTTCTTTGCTAGGTTTATCCTTCAAATGTTTTTTTTGTGATTGAGTAGCTTTGACTTGTTCATTTTCCTTATCACTAAAATGTTTTTTGTTTGATCGACTGGGTTGAACTTTCTTATTTTCTTTGTAAGATTCATAAGCCAACTTTGTCTTTTCCGATTGAGTGGCTTTGACTGTTTTATTTTTTTCATTTTTCTCTTCGTTTAAATCTTTCTTTTTGAATAGCGGAAATTTTCTTTTTTTTTTGGGAGATTCATCAGCCAAATTATTCTTTTTCGGTTGAGTAGGTTTTACTTTTTCATTTTCTTCCTCTGAATCATTCTCGAAAGATTTTTTTTTTGATCGACTGGGCTGAGATTTTTCACTTTTTTTGGTAGGTCCATCATCCACATTTTTCTTTTTTGATTGAGTAGGTTTGACTTTTTCCTTTTCATCATCAGGATCATCATCCACATTTTTCTTTTTTGATTGAGTAGGTTTGACTTTTTTCTTTTCATCATCAGGATCATCATCCACATTTTTCTTTTTTGATTGAGTAGGTTTTACTTTTTCATTTACATCATCTAAATCATCATCAAAGTGTTTCTTTTTTAATCGACTGGGCTGAGATTTTTCACCTTCTTTGTAGGGTTCATCATTCAAAGGTTTCTTTTTTGACTGAGTAGGTTTTAATTTCTTATTTTCATCATCAGGATCATCATCCAAATGTTTCTTTTTCGATTGAGTAGGTTTGACTTTTTGACTTTCTTTAGGCGATTTTCCAGACAAATGTTTTTTTGATGACTTATCTTGGACGGGTGGCTTGGAAGCTGTTTTATTGGATTTCAAACCACGTTTTTCTGTTTTGTTTTTACCAGAAACAAAAGCTGAATCAGGCCGTTCTTTTTTTGAGTCATTAGCTTCTCGATTCTGTTTCGTCTTGTCAGATGAGGTGGTAGAAGCATTTTTGTTTTTTTTCTTTTTTTTTCTAGCCAAAAAAACTCTGCATAAGTTATTTATAAAATCTTGAATCAAAATTTATGGCTTTATATAATCAAGAATTTACCAACAATACAAATGACCCCTAGTTCCAGTGGACTCACATGCAGCCGACGCATAAGCAAAGAAGTATCAGGAAAATGATTAATATAGTCCAAAAAGTGGCCGTGTGTAAGATAGATTTTGGATGGATATCAACTGTGATTGTGGTGGTGAGATTAGCATTTTTCCAAATATAAATATAGGTATTATTTACAATAGGGTTAGGGTCAGGTTGTTTTCGGTGTTTTCCATTAATAAATTTTTTTTTCTTTTTTAGAGTAATATTATTTATAATAATAATAATAATAAATGTTTTTAATTGATTATAATAAATTATCATTTGTAGCAAGAGTAGTAGAAGAATTTTTTTATTAAAAATAGTATTCTACGAGTTGTATTAGATGTTGTTTCAGTAGTAGTAGTAGTAGTAATAACTGGTTCGATTTCAACTGTGATGGTGGTGGTAGTAGTAGTAGTAGTAGTTGTAGTAATAGTAGTAGTAGTAGTAGTAGTAGTAGTAGTAGTAGTAGTAGTAGTAGTAGTAATAGTAGTAGTAGTAGTAGTAGTAGTAGTAGTAGTAGTAGTAGTAGTAGTAGTAGTAGTAGTAGTAGTAGTAGTAGTAGTAGTAGTAGTAGTAGTAGTAGTAGTAGCAGCAAAATAAATTCCTTACCGGTTTCTGCAAGCACGGAGACTTGGTAAACGATGAACTGGGTTCCCTTGCAGTAAGCTTCGACGTAACGGTATTCCTTCTTTCCACTGCATTCGAGAATATACGAGCGATCTGGAGACAGAGGGAGAGAAGAGAAAGGGGGAGATGAAGAAAAAGATATGAAGTGTCGAGACAAAGGCACTAAAAAGACTACTACAACTACTACTACCATTTTTGACGACACACTCTTTACCCTCTTCCTTGCCATTGTGGACTCTAAGTTCCCAAGGTACTATACTGTGATTTTCAAGGATATTTATCTTTTAATTGAATTTAGATGTATATCCTGTTTAGACATATATTTTGATACTGTTTTAAGGTTTTCAAAAAAAATCTCAATAATTTAAAAATACCCCCACATAATGTCCTACCTGGAGCACATAGTTTCCATCTTCACTTTAATTATATTGTGTCCAGTTCCAAGATCCAGAACCCATCTGTACTCTTCATTAGTGACCGTTTTAGGCGTTTCATATTTGATGCCATTCAGTGGACCACTAGCCGGCTCATTCCCCGAAGCAGATTTCATTGTCGCTACCTTACCGCTGAGATCTATCTCTTTAATTACTACTTTTTCCTCTGTTTGTGTGTGTTTGTGTGTTTTTTGTGTGTGTGCTAATGTATCTGTGACATAGTGTTTTTTCTGTGTGGGTGTGTGGGTGTGTGTGTTTTGGGAGGGGGGCGGGGCGTTTGTGTGTGTGTTTCATTAACATAATTGACATTGTAAAAATAACTCATAAACCACCCTTGCTTCCATTCAACCACAAACAAAAACCTGATTTGAAAATCTCTAAAATAAGGAAGAACAAAAGAAGTTTATCCAACAGCATGTTGTAGGGAAATCTTATCTTTTAAATTCGGCGTTTAAACTTGATGTTGTTACTCAATTAACTATTCGGTAAATTAACTAATTGGTTAATTAAATATTCGACCAATTAACTATTTGTTTAAACTCTTTTTTCAATCAGCTAAACAGTTTAAAAATCTAAAATATTGTTATTAAAAACGTCATAAAACATCAACAAAAAATGTAACGCTAGATTTTTAAAATTATTTTAACGGTTCATTTACATATTTGACTTTTAATTTTACATGAATTTTTCAACAACTTCACTCTAAATACTTTCAACGTTTTTATTCAGCAAAATCTGATGAAATTTTAAAGTATATTTTTCCAAATCATCGCTTCATTAACTCGATCCCTCTTTCCACTCTTTCACCTTTTAGGAGTTTTAAAGCATTGGTGAATAAAAAAAAAAATAAAAAAATTATTTAAAGAAACAAATAAAATAATTATATTAAAAAAAGAAAGAATTAAGATATTATTAAGTTTTTTATCTTCCTATCTTTAAAATTGCCATCATCACCGATTTATTGACTAAATTATTTTTTATTAAAAAACATTTTAAATTACATTTTTTACACTTCCAAATTTTTATCATTAGTTTTTCATTTTAACCCTTTCATTTTTCTCACATTCCATGCTCACCGCCACCAGAACCTCCTCCAAACCACCCCCCCCCTCCAAACCACCCCCCCTCCAAACCGCCCTTTCCCCAAACCACTTTTCCCCCAAAGCACCTTCTCCCCCAAACCACCCCCCCCTCCAAACCACCCCTCCTCCAAACCACCTCCTCTCCAAACCACTCCTCCCCTAAACCATCCTCCCTCCAAACCACCCTTCCCCAAACCACCCCTTCCCCAAACCACCTCCCCTCCAAACCACCCCCCCCCCCCCACCCACGGCACAAAAAGCACCAATGCCAAAATTACTAGCGCACAACCAGAGAATACTCCATCGTATTACTTTGCTTCCCTGAAATAAAATCCATTAAAAATAAAAAGTATAAAATATAAAAACATATTTAACAAAAAACCATGAAAAATACAGTGAATTATTTGTCCCAAACAGTTTTGCAAAATTTGATCATCCGGTTAAAAGTGCGTCTTATACATGGGTCTTTAGTTACCTCTCCCGCCAATTTCAGAAACTGGAAAGTTTAAAGGGATATTATCGTTTTTTTTGTTACGTTGTTGGGTGGGGGGTATTAATATTATTTTAATTTATTCATGTTAATATTATTTTAATTTATTCATGTTAATATTATTTTAATTTATTCATGTTAATATTATTTTAATTTATTCATGTTAATATTATTTTAATTTATTCATGTTAATATTATTTTAATTTATTCATGTTAATATTATTTTAATTTATTCATGTTAATATTATTTTAATTTATTCATGCTAATATTATTTTAATTTATTCATGTTAATATTATTTTAATTTATTCATATTAATAATTAATTTTAATTAATACCATTTATATAAAGATTGATTGAATGATTGATTGATTCAATCAATTGATTGACTAAGACATTAAAACTTAAAAATTGAATAGTAAATATTTTTTTCCTAATTAAACAAAAGTATTATAAATAAACAAATAATAAAAATTTTTTGCTGATATATTATTTATATTAAATAAAAAAGTTTAGCCATAAAAAAAAAAGTTTTTGAATTTCCAGTGATAAAATTCCATAAAGAATAAGTCCGTCTACACCTTCATGATCATGGGAAGCATTGGGAAGGTGAGGAGAAATCTGGGTAAATGCAGTTTTGTTGTTTAAAGGTTGGTACCAAAAATGGGCCTACCATACTTCTGTTGGTCAATAAACCTGAGATGATTAGGGGGGGGGGGTGGGAGAGGGTGGAGTGTAGTTCAAGTAATATTACTTTTCTGTAATGGTTTAAAGATACATTTATTTTCTAAATTTATATTAGAGTGTTTCTGAATTTATGAAAAAGCTGTGTGTTTTTGATTGGCTGAAGGAGTAGTTGTTTAGGGAGCATTTTTTAGGAAGGTAGAATGGTTGTAAGATGGGTGTAGGTTTTTATGGACCATTGTGTAGGTTTTTATGGACCCTTGTGTAGGTTTTTATAGACCATTATGTAGATTTTTATGGACCATTGTGTGTTAGTTATAGAAATTTATTTGATTGATTGATTGATTGATTGATTGATTGATTGATTGATTGATTGATTGATTGAGGTATGATTGTTACGGTGATACTTTCTAATCTAAAGCAATGTGAATGAACCATCAAGTTTGGTGGAGAAGAAAAAGAGGATGATGATGATGATGATGAGGATGATGATGAGGATGATGATGAGGATGATGATGAGGATGAGGATGATGATGATGATGAGGGGGAAGATTCTCTGCATTTCTTCGATAGACAATTAAATTCACAAATAATCGATATATTGGAATTTTCATCGATTTAGAGATGCTTTTTCCCACTTTGCCACTATGCTTTAGTGGATTATTTAAGCTTTCACTTTTATTTTAAACCACAGTTTGAGGCTTCAACCATGATTTGAGTCCACGTCACTGGTGTGAATTGCCTTTTTAGACCGCATATCAAAAGATGATGATTAAGGCTAAATATATAAAAAGAAAGATTTTTTAAATTTATTTTCAAACTCATAAAAATTATATCCGTGCTTATTTTGTAAACAAATCATACGTCAGTTCTAAAGTTTAAAAGCAAATGTTTAAAAATCAATTTTAAATCGTTGGAAAAATCACATTAAAATATTTTAACAATTTCAAGTCCGGAATGTGTGTTGTGGAACAAAGTGTGGGTCGTAATTTCGATGTTGTTGTTGTCTTGTAGAGGAGAACCGAAATGCCCCAGAGACAAATTCCATCTCACTTAAAAAGATCATCACAAGCACCACCCACGTGACATCATAACTCCAGGAGATCATCATCATCACCATTTCCAGTATCATTATCATCCGCACGAACTTCTTCCGTTTTTTATTCGTCATCATCACCCTCTTGATCTTTACACATCTTTCTGTTGTTGTTGTTGTTATTGTTGTGGTTGTTGTTGTTGTTGTTGTTGTTGTGGTTGTTTTTATAATTCTAAAAATATATTTATATTTCTATACCCATAATTATAAACATATCATTAGAATTAAGTATAATTATATTTATAACTGCCTATAAATATAATATATTTATAATTATATGGTATAATTGTCGCCAGTTCGAATCCCTGTTCAGCCAACCGTGAGCTATCATATACATAGTGTATATGATGCGGTGTTTCACGACTTATGTCGTGTGAGTGGCGCCTCAGTTGCGTGCCTTGGCGCATTATAAATACGCATTATTATTAATTGTAATTATACGAAGCTATAATTATAATTATAACTGCATATTATTACAATTTAATATAATTTAATATAATTATAATTATAACTGTATATAATTATAAATTGATATAATTATAATTTTTCTGATTCCTTCCTTACTTCAGCAAAGCCAAGATCATCAGGGTCGCTATACAACCCAAGAGCATGTGTAACTTTCTATCATCTATATCTCCTGTAGGGATGATGATGATGACGATGATGATGACGATGATGATGACGATGATGATGACGATGATGATGACGATGATGATGACGATGTAGATGATGATGATGATGCTGATGATGGGGATGTTGATGATGATGATGTTGATGATGATAAAAAAATGGATTAAATTATCGCTTCTCGTCTCATACCGAACATTTCCGCGTCATCGGTAGAGTTTGGTGATGTGTCAATGGGATCACCTGGGGGATGTAATAAAAAACGCTTTCGAAATTAATTTGATTGATTGATTGATTGATCGATCGATTGATTGATTGATTGATTGATTGATTGATTGATTGATTGATTGATTGATTGATTGATTGATTGATTGATTGATTGATTGATTGATTGATTGATTGATTGATTGATTGATTGATTGATTGATTGATTGATTGATTGATTGATTGATTGATTGATTGATTGATTGATTGATTGATTGATTGATTGATTGATTGATTGATTGATTGATTGATTGATTGATTGATTGATTGATTGATTGATTGATTGATTGATTGATTGATTGATTGATTGATTGATTGATTGATTGATTGATTGATTGATTGATTGATTGATTGATTGATTGATTGATTGATTGATTGATTGATTGATTGATTGATTGATTGATTGATTGATTGATTGATTGATTGATTGATTGATTGATTGATTGATTGATTGATTGATTGATTGATTGATTGATTGATTGATTGATTGATTGATTGATTGATTGATTGATTGATTGATTGATTGATTGATTGATTGATTGATTGATTGATGGATTGATTGATTGATTGATTGATTGATTGATTGATTGATTGATTGATTGATTGATTGATTGATTGATTGATTGATTGATTGATTGATTGATTGATTGATTGATTGATTGATTGATTGATTGATTGATTGATTGATTGATTGATTGATTGATTGATTGATTGATTGATTGATTGATTGATTGATTGATTGATTGATTGATTGATTGATTGGTTGATTGATTGATTGATTGATTGATTGATTGGTTGATTGATTGATTGATTGATTGATTGATTGATTGATTGATTGATTGAACACAATAAAAGTGGATTTTAAATTAGTTTTTCACGGGGTGGTGTTATGGGAGTTGTAATGGTGGATGCTTCATTATTTTATCAAGGGGTGCTTATAGAGAGATTGTAATATTAGGTCTTGTAGTAGTTAAACAAAATCGAAAATGTGAAAAACTTTATGAAATAAAAATAAGTATTCCGTACCAAGAGTAGTAGGAGTGGTTTTTCTGGTACTAGGAGTGGTTTTTATAGTAGTAGGAATAGTCTTTTTGGTAGTAGGAGTAGTTTTTATAGTAGTAGGAATAGTCTTTTTGGTAGTAGGAGTAGTTTTTATAGTAGTAGGAATAGTCTTTTTGGTAGTAGGAGTAGTTTTTATAGTGGTAGGAATAGTCTTTTTGGTAGTAGGAGTAGTTTTTATAGTAGTAGGAATAGTCTTTTTGGTAGTAGGAGTAGTTTTTATAGTAGTAGGAATAGTCTTTTTGGTAGTAGGAGTAGTTTTTATAGTAGTAGGAATAGTCTTTTTGGTAGTAGAGGTAGTTTTTAAAGTAGTAGGAATAGTCTTTTTGGTAGTAGGAGTAGTTTTTATAGTAGTAGGAATAGTCTTTTTGGTAGTAGGAGTAGTTTTTAAAGTAGTAGGAATAGTCTTTTTGGTAGTAGGAGTAGTTTTTATAGTAGTAGGAATAGTCTTTTTGGTAGTAGGAGTAGTTTTTATAGTAGTAGGAATAGTCTTTTTGGTAGTAGGAGTAGTTTTTATAGTAGTAGGAATAGTCTTTTTGGTAGTAGGAGTAGTTTTTATAGTAGTAGGAATAGTCTTTTTGGTAGTAGGAGTAGTTTTTATAGTAGTAGGAATAGTCTTTTTGGTAGTAGGAGTAGTTTTTATAGTAGTAGGAATAGTCTTTTTGGTAGTAGGAATAGTCTTTTTGGTAGTAGGAATAGTCTTTTTGGTTGTAGGAATAATTTTTTTAGTAGTAGGAATAGTCTTTTTGGTAGTGGGAATAGTCTTTTTGGTAGTAGCAATAATCTTTTTGGTAGTAGGAATAGTCTTTTTGGTAGTGGGAATAGTCTTTTTGGTAGTTGGAATAATCTTTTTAGTAGTAGGAATAGTCTTTTTGGTAGTAGCAATAACCTTTTTGGTAGTAGGAATAGTCTTTTTGGTAGTGGGAATAGTCTTTTTGGTAGTTGGAATAATTTTTTTAGTAGTAGGAATAGTCTTTTTGGTAGTAGCAATAATCTTTTTGGTAGTAGGAAAAGTTTTTTTAGTAGTTGGAATAATCTTTTTGGTAGTGGGAATAATCTTTTTGGTAGTAAGAATAATCCTTTTGGTAGTTGGAATGATCTTTTTGGTAGTAGGAATAATCTTTTTAGTAGTAGGAACAATCTTTTTGGTAGTAGGAATAGTCTTTTTGGTAGTTGGAATGATCTTTTTGGTAGTAGGAATAATCTTTTTGGTAGTAGGAATAGTCTTTTTGGTAGTTGGAATAGTCTTTTTGGTAGTAGGAATAGTCTTTTTAGTAGTAGGAATAGTCTTTTTGGTAGTTGGAATAATCTTTTTGGTAGTAGGAATGATCTTTTTGGTAGTAGGAATAATCTTTTTAGTAGTAGGAATAGTCTTTTTGGTAGTAGCAATAATCTTTTTGGTAGTAGGAATAGTCTTTTTGGTAGTTGGAATAGTCTTTTTGGTAGTAGGAATGATCTTTTTGGTAGTAGGAATAATCTTTTTAGTAGTAGGAATAGTCTTTTTGGTAGTAGCAATAATCTTTTTGGTAGTAGGAATAGTCTTTTTGGTAGTAGGAATAGTCTTTTTGGTAGTTGGAATAATCTTTTTAGTAGTAGGAATAGTCTTTTTGGTAGTAGCAATAATCTTTTTGGTAGTAGGAATAGTCTTTTTGGTTATGGGAATAGTCTTTTTGGTAGTTGGAATAATTTTTTTAGTAGTAGGAATAGTCTTTTTGGTAGTAGCAATAATCTTTTTGGTAGTAGGAATAGTCTTTTTAGTAGTTGGAATAATCTTTTTGGTAGTAAGAATAGTCTTTTTGGTTGTGGGAATAGTCTTTTTGGTAGTTGGAATAATTTTTTTAGTAGTAGGAATAGTCTTTTTGGTAGTAGCAATAATCTTTTTGGTAGTAGGAATAGTCTTTTTAGTAGTTGGAATAATCTTTTTGGTAGTGGGAATAATCTTTTTGGTAGTAAGAATAATCTTTTTGGTAGTTGGAATAATCTTTTTAGTAGTAGGAATAGTCTTTTTGGTAGTAGGAATAATTTTTTTAGTAGTAGGAATAGTCTTTTTGGTAGTTGGAATAATTTTTTTAGTAGTAGGAATAGTTTTTTTGGGAGTTGGAATTGTCTTTTTAGTAGTTGGAATAATCTTTTTGGTAGTGGGAATAATCTTTTTGGTAGTAGGAATAATCTTTTTGGTAGTAGGAATAGTCTTTTTCGTAGTGGGAATAATTTTTTTAGTAGTAGGAATAGTCTTTTTGGTTGTAGGAATAGTCTTTTTGGTAGTAGGAATAGTCTTTTTGGTAGTTGGAATGATCTTTTTAGTAGTAGGAATAGTCTTTTTGGTAGTGGGAATAGTCTTTTTGGTAGTAGGAATAATTTTTTTAGTAGTAGGAATAGTCTTTTTGGTAGTTGGAATAGTCTTTTTGGTAGTGGGAATAATTTTTTTAGTAGTAGGAATAGTCTTTTTGGTAGTCGGAATAGTCTTTTTGGTAGTTGGAATAATCTTTTTAGTAGTAGGAATAGTTTTTTTGGTAGTAGGAATAGTCTTTTTGGTAGTTGGAATAATCTTTTTGGTAGTTGGAATATTCTTTTTGGTAGTGGGAATAATCTTTTTGGTAGTAGGAATAATCTTTTTGGTAGTTGGAATAGTCTTTTTAGTAGTAGGAATAGTCTTTTTGGTAGTAGGAATAATTTTTTTAGTAGTAGGAATAGTCTTTTTGGTTGTAGGAATAGTCTTTTTGGTAGTAGGAATAGTTTTTTTGGTAGTTGGAATAATCTTTTTAGTAGTAGCAATAGTCTTTTTGGTAGTTGGAATAGTCTTTTTGGTAGTTGGAATAGTTTTTTTAGTAGTAGGAATTGTCTTTTTGGTAGTAGGAGTAGTTTTTACAGTGAAAATAGTTTTTTGGGCTTTAAAAAATTCCAAGCCTGTAGTGATAATGATAATTAAGATTATAATGATAATTGAAATTATAAAGATGTTGATGGTGTTTCTAATTATAATGATGTTGATGGTGATTCTAATTAGAATGATGTTGATTGTGATTCTAATTAGAATGATGTTGATTGGGATGATGGTTATTCTAATGATAATGAACGGGTAGCTGAGTTGGGTGAACGGGTAGCTGAGTCGGCAACGACTCTTGGCTTGACCAATACTGAAAGGTCCTAGGTTTAAGTGCAACCAATGCCCTAGTAACCCAAAGGCGCAAATGAAACATGCAGCCTAAGTGGCCTGGAAGCCCGTTCGAGTTATACGCCACTATAAAAATGCTTGTCATTATTACATTATTATTATTATTATAATGATGTTGATGGTGGTGATGATGATGATGCTAATGATGCTGGTGTGGCTATGATTTTTCAGATTAGAAAAATTAAACACTCTGAGACACATAACTGGTATTTTTAAAGTTATTTCACGTGATTTTAATGAGTTGGAGAGGATACTGAGAGGGTTGGCGAGGATGTTTTAAGCTATAAAAACGCCTATAAGTTATTGCCGTTTTCAATGATAATGATAAATGGAACAAAAAAATGGGCTCACCTGTAAAAAGAAGTAGGAAAAAAAAGAATGGTGTTCTGATGGACATTTAAAAATGAGTGTAAAAGAGTTGTTTTTAAAAATAGTTGTATGACGTTTAGAATAAAAGTTAGTCTTCAATTTTACAGATTTTACATTAATGTCGAGATTAAAGAATATATAAATATATAGATTAAATAATATATAAATATATAGATTAAATAATATGTAAATATATAGATTAAATAATATATAAATATATAGATTAAATAATATATAAACATATAGATTAAATAATATATAAATATATAGATTAAATAATATATAAATATATAGGTTAAATAATATATAAATATATAGATTAAATAATATATAAATATATAGATTAAATAATATATAAATATATTGATTAAATAATATATAAATAAATAGATTAAATAATATATAAATACATAGATTAAATAATATATAAATATATGTATTAAATAATATATAAATATATAGATTAAATAATATATAAATATATAGATTAAATGATATATAAATATATAGATTAAATAATATATAAATATATAGATTAAATAACATATAAATATATAGATTAAATAATATATAAATATATAGATTAAATAATATATAAATATATAGATTAAATAATATATAAATATATAGATTATATAATATATAAATATATAGATTAAATGATATATAAATATATAGATTAAATAATATATAAATATATAGATTAAATAATATATAAATATATAGATTAAATAATATATAAATATATAGATTAAATAATATATAAATATATAGATTAAATAGTATATAAATATATAGATTAAATAATATATAAATGATTTTCATTGTGGGTGACAAACTTCTGTGAAGTAAACGTTTCGCCTAACCAGTCAAGGTGCCGAGAGGATTTTTAGTGAATGAAAAACGTTTTAAACCGTTTATCGGGGGCATATAGATTTTAGATTTTAGTGAATATATATTTAATAAATATATATTTAATAAATATATATTTAATAAATATATGTTTAATAAATATATATTTAATAAATATATATTTAATAAATATATATTTAATAAATATATATTTAATAAATATATATTTAATAAATATATATTTAATAAATATATATTTAATAAATATATATTTAATAAATATATATTTAATAAATATATATATATTTAATAAATATATATTTAATAAATATATATTTAATAAATATATATTTAATAAATATATATTTAATAAATATATATTTAATAAATATATATTTAATAAATATATATTTAATAAATATATATTTAATAAATATATAGATATATATATATATAAATATAAATATATATTTAATAAATATATATTTAATAAAGATATATTTATTAAATATTTATTTAATAAATTTGTATTTAATAAATATATATTTAACATATTTATATTCAATAAATGTATAATCAAAAAATATATATATTCAATAAATATATATTCAATAAAAATGTATTTTAAAAATAGGTATTAAGTATTTCCAGACGTTTCCAACAAAAACTAAATTTCCATTGCCAAAAAAACATTCAAAAAAGGCATAGAATCAAAACCAGCTCAAACTTCGTATGCCCTAAACTTTATTAATTCTTTTCCTCCCATCTTCTTCTTCCCCTCCTTTTCATTCCTCCTTCCGTTCATTCAACCACCACCACCAAACCACTACCGCTCCCATAACCACCACCCCCACCACCACCACTTAACCACGACGACGACGACCACGACCACCACCAAACCACCACTACCACCACCACCACCACCAAACCACCACCACCACCAAACCACCACCACCACCACCAAACCACCACCACCACCACCACTACCGCCCCCACCACTGCCCCCACCACCGCCTTCACCACCGCACCCACCACCACCACCACCATCACCACCAAACCACCACCAAACCACAACTAATTCAAGTTTTCTTTCTTCTTATATGTCGTCCTGGTTCCCACATGGGAACCTATGGGGAATTGCAGAGACATTTGGAGGTGAGATAGATATTAAAATCATGGTAATCATTATAACATTATATTTATCAATGAAATTTATCATAATTATTTTTCTTAATTATTACTATTAATAATTATTCTTTTTATTTTGATATAGTACCCACCTTCACCCTCCCTGCTCCAGTTACTACCACTAGTAGACTACCACCACCATCATCACAACTACAACTACCACCACCACCATCACAACTACAACTACCACCACCACCACTACAACCACCACCATCACTACTACAACTACCACAACTACCTTCCTCCACCACCACCACTACTACTACAACCACCACCACCACCTCCTCCATCACCACCACCACCACCACCCACCACCATCACCACCACCCCCCAACACCACCACCACCACCTCCACCACCCCCACCTCCACCCTCCACCTCACTTCATGAGAACAGTAATCACAAAAAAGACCAAACCAAGAACGGCCAAGTAAATATAATAGGTAGGGATGTCGGCTGTGATTTAAGGGGGGGGGGGTGTTGGTGTGAGGGGGGGGGGGGTATTGGTGTAAAGGGGGGAGGTTTGGTGTGAGAGGGAGGAGAGGTTTTGGTTTAAGGGAGGGTGTTGGTGTGAGGGAGGGTTTTGGTGTGAGAGGGGGGGGGTATTGGTGTAAGGGGGAGGGGTATTGGTGTAAAGAGGGGGCATTGGTTCAATGGGGTAATGTTGGTGTAAGGAGGGGGGGGGTTTGTTATGAAAACTATAAAACATTTTTGCAAATCCAAATTGTTTGGCCTTAAAGTTTTAAGAGACTTACGTTTTTTTTGGACGATTGTAACGTTTCCCGATTTTTGTTGGCCATCTAAAACAAGTGTGTTTGTGTGTGTGTGTGTGTGTGTGTTTGTGTGTGTGTGTGTTTGTGTGTGTGTGTGTATGTGTGTGTGTGTGTGTGTGTTTGTGTGTGTGTGTGTGTGTGTGTGTGTGTGTGTGTGTGTGTGTGTGTGTGTGTGTGTGTGTGTGTGTGTGTGTGTGTGTGTGTGTGTGTGTGTGTGTGTGTGTGTGTGTGTGTGTGTGTGTGTGTGTGTGTGTGTGTGTGTGTGTGTGTGTGTGTGTGTGTGTGTGTGTGTGTGTGTGTGTATGTGTGTGTGTAGTATAGAAAATGCATCACCTGCAATAGAGGCCAACAGAAGAAGACAAAACGACACTTGAAGCAACATTAATTAGAGGGATGAATGACCAATCGGATCTTGTGTTCTTGAATTTGATTAAAAAACGTAATAAAAATGTATTTGATTGATTGGATGTTTACAAAAAGGAGATAGTATGACGCAGCATTAAAAGTTAAGTTCGTGCCCTTTTAAGTTTAAAACCTTTAAATGAATCGATGATCGGCAAAAAAATGTTTTCTATAGTTAAATTTATTACTAATTAGTTAATTGTTAATTACTTTGGTAATAGAGTAAACATATTTCCGTCTTATAAACACTAATTGTTTGGATCTGTTTATACGGTTATAAAAAACTCCAAAAAAGTGAATTTTATTTGTATAATCAAAAAGTCATATTTTACAATGTTCTTATTATTTTATTCTCTTTCTTTCATTCTTATAAAAAAAATTCTTTTCTTTTCATAAAAACATTTCTATTCCTTTTCTACCCCACTCCATTCATTATCAATTTTTATTCCCATTTTCACTATTTTAATTTATATTTTCCCGATAGAGTTTTTCATTTTCTCTCCCTCGCCACTCAACCCCACTTCGACAACCTTCGGCGTTTCGCTTCTGCCGACAACTTCAAACCTGTGTTACTTCTGCTCGGTGTCTTACTTACTTTCTTCCCATTGTCCGCATTATCTTTGTCCTCTTCTTTGTCCGTTTTCTTTGTATATCTATCGTCTTTTGTTTTATCATCATCCTTTGTCATCTTGTCGTCACCCTTTGTCATCTTTTTATCATCTCCACCTTTCCCATCTTCTTTTCCTCCTTTTCCACTTTGTTTCTCCACCACATTCTTTTTCCCATCCTTGCCGCTCTTCCCATCCTTTCCATCCTTCCCACCCTTGCCACCCTTGACAATCGAAGCACCATCCTCGCCATTTGACACATAATCCGATTTGCTCCCCTTCCCTTCCCCTTCCTCCATCGCGCCAATCTTCTTCTTCTTCCCTACAAAGAGGATGCAGAATCTGGCAGGGATGGAGGGAGGGATGGATGGAGAGAGGGATGGAGGGAAGGATAGAGGGAGGGATGGAGGGAGGGATGGATGGAGGGAGGGATGGAGGGAGGGATGGAGGGAGGGAGGGAGGGAGGGATGGAGGAAGGGATGGAGGAAGGGATGGAGAGAAGGATGGAAGGAGGGTTGGAGGAAGAGAGGGATGGAGAGAGGGATGGTAGGAGGGATGGATAGAGGGAGGGATGGAGAGAAGGATGGAAGGAGGGATTGAGAGAGGGAGGGATGGAGGGATGGAGAGAGGGAGAGATGGAGGGATGGAGAGAGGGAGAGATGGAGAGAAGGATGGAAGGAGGGATGGAGAGAGGGAGGGATGGAGGAATGGAGAGATTGGATTTAAGATTTAAAATGGCGCAAAAAAATCTATTTGTATATTTATGAATTATAATGTTTTTGTTTTTATTGTTTTATTATCATTATGATTAGGATTATTATTATTATTGGAAAAAAAATCGGACAAGCAGATTGCCAGAAAGGAGTCGATGACGATCAGGGTGTTGATGATGATCCAGTACAGGATCGGAAAGGGTTCTTGATAGTAGTAGTAGTAGTAGTAGTAGTAGTAGTAGTAGTAGTAGTAGTAGTAGTAGTAGTAGTAGTAGTAGTAGTAGTAGTAGTAGTAGTAGTAGTAGTAGTAGTAGTAGTAGTAGTAGTAGTAGTAGTAGTAGTAGTAGTAGTAGTAGTAGTAGTAGTAGTAGTAGTAGTAGTAGTAGTAGTAGTAGTATTAGTAGTAGTAGTAGTAGTAGTAGTAGTAGTAGTAGTAGTAGTAGTAGTAGTAGTAGTAGTAGTAGCAGTAGTATACAAAAGCATACAAAGGACACACCTAGTACGGCAAAGACGTGCACCTCATCCACCAGTAGCTTAGCGCCCCAGATTTGAATGTGAACATAGCGGTTCATCTCCATGCTGCCTTCTTCCGTGCACGTGCGGTAACGTTTATTCGAATAGTTACAGAAAGTTTCTTCGTGTAGTTCGGAAATCAATTTGTAGCGACATCCCTCGCGTCTCGTGTTCCTTGTTTTTGTGGTTTTTTTTATTAGATTTTTTAGAAAAAGGATGATTGTGGATAGTTAGTTTTGGGAAATTAATTGTTACTTTTCTAGTTACTTTTGTGTCGAAAACCCAAACAAACCCTCAACCCCCACTCCACCAAACCACTCACTCCACCAAATCCCTCACTCCACCTTACCCCTCACTCCACCAAACCCCTCACTCCACCAAACCCCCTCTCCACCAAACCCCTCACTCCACCAAACCCCTCACTCCACCAAACCCCTCACTCCACCAAACTCCTCACTCCACCAAACCCCTCACTCCACCAAACCCCTCACTCCACCAAACCCCTCACTCCACCAAACTCCTCAGTCCACCAAACCCCTCACTCCACCAAACTCCTCACTCCACCAAACTCCTCACTCCACCAAACCCTCAATCCACCAAACCCCTCACTCCACCAAACCCTTCACTCCACCAAAAATCAAAAGCATACTGAATGTATCGATCTTTGATGAAGATAGATAGGACGGGGTAGGGTCTGCCCAGGTCAAGGATCCACCAGACCCTCCCTTCAATCTTCAGATAACCGGTCCCTCCGTTCGTGACCCTACCATCGGCAGCTATTGAAGTGTTCTGATCATTCGTCTGACTCATGTATATTTTCATTCCAGTCAAATCTAGTTCTCCTACACTGTCTTCTGTGTGTGTGTGTGTGTGAGTGTGTGTGTGTGTGTGTGTGTGTTCGTGTGTGTGTGTGTGTGTGTGTGTGTGTGTTCGTGTGTGTGTGTGTGTGTGTGTGTGTGTGTGTGTGTGTGTGTGTGTGTGTGTGTGTGTGTGTGTGTGTGTGTGTGTGTGTGTGTGTGTGTGTGTGTGTGTGTGTGTGTGTGTGTGTGTGTGTGTGTGTGTGTGTGTGTGTGTGTGTGTGCGTGCGTGTGTGTGTGTGTGTGTGTGTGTGTGTGTGTGTGTGTGTGTGTGTGTGTGTGTGTGTGTGTATGTATGTATGTGTGTGTGTGTGTGTGTGTGTGTGTGTGTGTGTGTGTGTGTGTGTGTGTGTGTGTGTGTGTGTGTGTGTGTGTGTGTGTGTGTGTGTGTGTGTGTGTGTGTGTGTGTGTGTGTGTGTGTGTGTGTGTGTGTGTGTGTGTGTGTGTGTGTGTGTGTGTGTGTGTGTGTGTGTGTGTGTGTGTGGTGGTTTTTGTTGCGCTGTTATTATGAGTAACGTTCAATTAATGATTAATTATTAATCAATCACTAATTTTTCATTAAAGAAAAAATCCTATCTGAACCTTCGCATATGGTCTCCAACATGAAGAGACAGCAAATGAAAAATTTTTTGAGAGACATATGTTGGTAGTTTCAAACTCACATTATTAAATACGAATTGATGTTCTGGAAGCTTTTGCATTCATTTGTTTTTTCGTAACGTAAAATTGAAAAATAGTCACCAAATTATAAATAGCCTAGCGCTCAATTCATTGATAAATTTTTTGTTTTTTTTTGTTTTTTTTCTGTCGATTACTTTAAACGGCATGTGACAGTTTAAATTCTTAAAATGAATGGACGTAACAAAACGAAAAAGCAAAATACAAATTGAAAACTTTATTTTTTGTTTTTCCGACAAATACTTAATTTTATTTTTAATATTTCTTGAAAACTCAGATCGATTCATTGCATTTACCTACTGGTTTGAAAAATTTACAATTCGTCTATTAAATCGTTTAGTTAAAACATTTTCGCACTTGAAACGTCGCTGGTAAACATCCAAAAATCAACAAAGAATATCAACAATAACATTGCTTCAATACTAAAACTTCAAAATTGCGACAAATATCCGAAAAAATTATTTAAAAAAAACATTATTTCGTTAATTTCACTTCTAAAAAAGTATTTTTTAAATTCATAGAATCTTGATTCTCGCAAACGAAAGGGAGCAGAACTTCCAAACAACTTTGGATATTTTTGATTATATTCAGAAACACTTTAAATATATATTTGGATACTCAATCTTTTAGTTTTCTTCATATTCAAAAAAAATCAATTACATTTTGCTATCTCAACAACTTTAATTGGAATATCTTTATGGAAAACTGGTGAGTTCCTTAAATATCCGTTCTCAACGAAAGCGGGCAAAACGTCTCAAATGTCGCCGCAGCATTGAAACCTACATTGAAAACGACTACTTCCAAAAATGGAAAACTACTACCACTACCCGGAATTAAACGAGAAAGAGAGAGGAAGACGAGTGACAATGAAGCTGAATACCAACATAGCACAACCGAACAATAACAACGCCAACAGTCAAAACGCCTCCACTTTCAAAGAAGAAGAATACAAAACGGACCACGAAGACAGAACGGACCTCGAAGAGTCTGGAACGTACTACCAACTGCAGGCAATGGATGAACGCCTTCAGAAACTTCTCGATCCCACCCACAACCACGTGTACGGACTTTTCTACTGCCATGGCAACCAGTTGAATCCACAGGAAAACAATCCCCCTTCGGATAACGACCACTCCACGCCACTGTCCTTCTCGTCCGAGGGCTCGTTTGAGCTTCATCAATGTTTTTGTGGCGATGATGATGATCCCGAAACATCTTCACCACCATTGCAGCTTCCAACACTCTTCCATCTTTCCCATCTCCCTCCTCCTTCTCTTCCTCTTCCTCCTCCTCCTCCTCTTCTTTCTCCTCCTCCTCTTCCCACCAATCCACAACTGTTTACTCTCCAAGGCCCCTATCTGCAAACAAATCAACCCATTTTTTGTGGAAATCAAATTTGGCACCACACGCAAGAAATGCCACAAGAACCTCAACACAACTACTGCCAATCACCACAACAACAACATGAAACAAACTCTCATTATCAACAACAACAACAATTAGACAACACACAACGACAACAAACAAACAACAACACACAACGACAACAAACAAACAACAACACACAACGACTGCAAACAAACAACAACACACAACGACTGCAAACAAACCACTCTCAACTACAACAAACAACAATCGCCTCTCAAAACGAACTTCCCAACTTTCCATTCGACCCCACCCCTCATAGACCCCCCTGCCAACCTCCACTTAACAACATCTCTATACGCCCAACCGGCCAACACTGCCTCGTCACAGCCAGAGACCAAAACACAGGTGGGAGGGAAGACATGTCGTTATCGTGAGAAAACGTTTTGTACTAACGGTGTAACGAATTTCGGCTTGACCAATGTTATGGTCCTAAGTTCAAGTGCAAGCGATGCCCTACTACTACTACTACTACTACTACTACTACTACTACTACTACTACTACTACTACTACTACTACTACTACTACTACTACTACTACTACTACTACTACTACTACTACTACTACTACTACTACTACTACTACTACTACTACTACTACTACTACTACTACTACTACTACTACTACTACTACTACTACTACTACTACTACTACTACTACTACTATTACTACTAATTCTACTACTACTACTACTACTTCTACTACTACTACTACTACTACTTCTACTACTACTACTTTTACTAATACTACTACTACTACTACTAATTCTACTACTACTACTACGTCTCCTACTACTACTACTAATTCTACTACTACTACTACTAATTCTACTCTTACTACTACTACTACTTCTACTACTACTACTATTACTACTAATTCTACTACTACTACTACTACTACTTCTACTACTACTACTTCTACTACTACTACTTCTATTAGACCCTAGGCGCCAATTTACAAACATTTACAGTCTCAGTACCCTCGAAGCCTGGTTGGGTTATGCCGTGTAATTGGTGGCACAGTCGTTATAATAGGGAGAAATGAAGAAAATTATGAAAAAAATAACAATAATAATGACGAACATTATTTCCCCCCCCCCTTCCCACAACATTGACTCCAACAACCTCCATCACAACCACCCCCCCTCCACAACCACAACCATCTCCACAACAACCACCCCCTTCTCCCCACAACAACCACAACAACAACCACCCTCACAACAACCACAACAACTACCACAACCACAACAACTACCCCCATAACAACCCCCCCCCCCCACAACAACCACAACAACAACAACCACAACAACCAGGCACAAAGTATCTTCTGGAACCGGGAAAGATGCTGGTGCAAGCGGTGTTGAGGGGTGATGATGATGATGATGATGGTGGTGGTGGTTGTGGTGGTGGTGGTGGTTGTGGTGGTTGTGGTGGTGGTGGTTGTGGTGGTTGTGGTGGTGGTGGTTGTGGTGGTGCTTATGATAATGATGCTAATGATGGTAGTGCTGGTGGTTGTGCTGGTGGTTACAGTGGTCATGGTAATGGTGGTGGTGGGGGTTTTGTTAGTGGTTTTAATGGTGGTGGTGGTGGTGGTGGTGGTAGCTGTGGTCAGCAAGTGGAGAATGCTTATGCTTGTGGTGGTGGTGGTTGTAGTGCTGGTGGAGGTGGCTGTAGTTGTGGTGGTGGTGGTGGTTGTGACGGTGGTTGTGGTTGTGTAAGTGGTGGTGCTGATGATGATGGGGAGGGGATAAGTGATGCCATCGTGAAGGAGATACTCAGGAGTTTCCTGGTGAAGATGCAGAAGGGACAAAGAGGATGTTGCTGCTGCTGCCAATGCTCCCAGATGAGGAAGAGGAAGAAGAAGAAGAGGAGGAAACGGAGTGATGAAGTGGAGTTGGAGGAGGGTGATGGAGGTGGTTTGGAGGAAGAGGGTGACGGAGGAGGTTTGGAGGAGGAGGGTGGTGGTGATGATGATGATTCTTGCGTGGGCGACGAGGAGTTTGCGCAGCAGAATGGAGAATCGTTGTTCAAAAGAGCGGCTGCAGTCAAAAGTTTGAGGGAACGAACCAATGGCATGTGCCGAGAGGCGAGTGCGAAAAGTGGAATGAAGTCGAAGCACAACGGACTAAGTCGATTCTCGAGACAAAGCGGACGAAATGTGAGCAGAGCAGGTTTGAGTAAAAGGGACCAAAGCACGTACAGAACGGACTTGAGTAGAAGAGACCCAAGCACACACAGAGCAGAATTCAGTAGAAGGGACCCGAGCACACACAGAGCAGAATTCAGTAGAAGGGACCCGAGCACACACGCAACCAGCAGATATTTGAGTCAAAACGGACGAAATGTGAGCAGAGCAAGACTGAGTAGAATGGACCATAGCACGCATAGAACGGACGTAAACTCGAGACTGAACGGACAAAATATGAGCAGAATGGGCAAAAGTATGAGTAGAATGGACAAAAGTACGTTCAGAACGGACGGAAACTTCAGCAGGTCAGAGAGAAACCCGAGCAGAAAAAGTAGACAAATGAGTCGGGCGGACAGACTCATCAGCGTGAGAGACAAAGGAACGGACAAAGGAACTAAAAGTGGATTCCACCGGAGCACAAGGGGTCCAAGTAGACACAAAAATGGACCTGACAGAGACGAAAGAAGCAGAGAATTTGGTAATGTGAGCAGGGCGGGAATGAACCCAAGCCGAATTTCGCAAAAACAAAGTCATTATGACCGGAAGTATTCGGACAGGAGTTTTAGTGGGAGGAGGAGTGGGGGAGGAAAGAGGAGAAGGAAGAGTGGTGGAGGGAAGAGGAGAGAGGGTGGGAGGGAGTGTTGTTGTTGTTGTTGTGGGTGTTGTGGTGGATGTGTAGAAAATTGTTGTGGATGCGGAGGTTGTATGTGTGGGTGTGGTGGTTGTGTATGTAACGGGTGTTGTTGTGGGTGTAAAGGTTGTAATGGTTGTGGGTGTGGAGGTGGATGGGATTGTTGTGTGCGTGAAAAAAATGCTTGTGGATGTGTGAGAGGATGTTCTTGTGGTGATGATGATGATGTTTTCGTGTGCGGGGATGGCAATCCTAATGATGATCATGGTTCCTTCAACTGTTGTTGCAACAATAGTGTTACTTGTGCACGTGTGAAGGGTGTGTGTGCGTGTGGATGTGACGTGAGTCGCGGGGACAAAACGGACGTAACTCGCAGTCCAGAAGACCAAGAACGCAATGTTGGCAAGGTCCGTTTGAAAGAGTTTTCTTGCAGCTACGGCCAAATAGAAAACCAAAACTGCAATTCCTACCAACGGACCTCAAGCACAAACCGGAACAACACAGAAGGAGGCAGTTCCACCCACAACGGTGGGGATGGGAAGAAGGATGCAGGTGCCCTGTCACACAAGACCATTCCGGTTCACAATCTAGACTCATGCCTTCTCCCAATTCCAAAGACCGACTCCCACCAACACTCCTTCCTGCAGACTTCTTTTTCTGGGGATCATCATCATCATCACCATCATCAGGCATCTGAGCCAGCTTTGTACAGTAATAACCGTTCAGAAAAAAATCCTATTTCTTGCTGCTGCTGCTGTGAAGATGATGATGATGGGGGTGGTTTTGAATACCCTGAAGTTACTTTCTATGTTGGTGCCTGCAGTAGTTGTAGTTGTGGTCCTGGTTGTCCTTGTGATCGAGGTTGTTGTTGTTGTGGGAGGTGTTTTGGTGCGGAAAGTTGCCGCCAAGATTGTTCACAGGATAGTCCACAAAATGGTTCACAATATAATCCGCAATTTAGTTCTCAATGTGGTGTACAAAACGGACTAAAAAACTACAGACAAAACGGACCTCAAAATGGTTCCATGGTGAACAGTGCTCAGCGGCGATCGGAATGTGCCAATGCCTTTCTTCAAGCAGGCCGATTCACCGCGCAAAAGTGCGGCACTTCGTTGGAGGGGTCTGTGGTCTCTGAAGAGAGGGAAAACGTAGATCGGGGGGGAGAACAAGAAAACAACGACGAAAAAAGCCGCGAAGAAGAAGATGAAGAAGATGGAGATATCATTGTTGAATTTGATGACAATAGTGAAAGTTGAAAACGGATATGTATCTAGAAAAATAAACTTAAGAAATGAACCGATTCCAGAGATCTCTCAAACTCCGTATATAAATCTCCGAATTCCCTACTGCTCCATTGTGAACCAACTCGATTTCTAGCAAGAAAAATTTCAAACTTTTGACTTTCGAATAAACTTTCAAATAAATTTAACTAAAAATGTGTTCGTTTACTAATTTTCATTTTGACTAGCACACTAGTCTTTTCATCCCTCTTGGAAGCCTGTTTGGGCCCTACGCCACTAGAATAATGTTTTTTATACTAAAAAGTACTTAAAGATACTAATGTATACTAATACAAACTTTTTCTACTTTTTTATTTTAAATACCTTAGTTAATCTTCAAGTGAACGTCATTTTAGAAATTGTTTATAAACATATTTTGTGGGAAGTCTGGCAAATGACATTTCAAAAATGCTCTTTGCTACTGTTCGTCGCTTTTTTGGGTAAAAACTTTTTTTAATATTAAATAAAAACATACATAAAAACAAAAATAAAAAAACATAAACGCGCTATAACATATGATATGTTTGTATTTCTAAATGTTTGATACTGGCTCATGAATAATCAAGACCTCTACCTCTCCAGCCTCCTCCATCACTCCACAGGTCTGAACATCAACCCAACACTTCTACCATCTACCTGTGTGGTTGCTGCGGCAAATCTCACAGCGCTTACTGGTAATGATGATGCAATTCCTCTAACGAATGATACTGGAAAAGGGAAGGTCACAACAGCAAGAAGCAAGAGGAATGGAACGTCTATAAGCGACAAAGGAAGTCATGAATTTATTCAATATATTTATTAGATTTAAAATTCAAAAAAATAGGTCTTAATTTAAATAACATTTAGTTAATTAGAAAATATTTTTAATTATATGAAAAATATATTTAATTAATAAAAAGTATTTTTTTAAAGAGTATTGTAGTTTGTGACAAGCCTTGTATTAATTCTGATACCAAATTTTATAATATATCATTGATAATTCACAAGATATAATTTATAATTCACAAGATACAGTTTATAATTCACAAGATATAATTTATAATATATAATTAATAATTCATAAGATATAATTTATAATTTTATAATATATTATAATTTCCCACTTTCATAATTAAAGTGCATTCCAACAGAAAGAAATGACCGATGGGTAGATTATCTGTTGATGGGAACACTCATCTTCTTGGCTTTGTTTGTGCTCTTGCCGTGAGTTGTGGTGCGGTCTTGAAATGTTTGAAAGGTTGTTTGATAGACGTTGGAAATAGTAATTGTTGTTGTTTTTGTTGTTATTATTCTAAGTCAATGTGAAAATCGCTTGAAACGCTATGAAGGGTATATAAATGAAATTCTACTATTAAATAATAATAACAAATGATAAATATTATATAATAATAATATAAATAATAATATTAAACAATATAACTAAATTATTATTTTTCATCGTTCACACCTTCTCAACAGAACGCTGGTCTACAACATCCGATCAGGGAGGAGTGCAGGCGACAAGATGAGAAGTTGGATTGCTGCCGGGGGCGTGAGAAACCTCCACATCCGAAAAGCCTCTCCCATCCCAATGGAAACTGTTTCATTCGCCAACAAGACACAACGGACCAAGACCACAAAGGCGCAAACGTGGCGACAAAAAAACGCCACCAACGATAATCCGACATTGGCCGCTACGACGAAGTACCTGGAAAATGTGCTGAATGAACAGAAAAGGGTGAGTTCACCTAACACGGCAAATCAGTCCGTTGTGTCTTTGTCGGCCAAAAAATTGATGGGAAAAAACAAGTTGAAGAAAAAGCCGCAAGGAAATAAGTCCGTGTTGTCTTGAAAAGTGTATGGGAGATTCCGTTATTTTGATTTTATTTGGTTTAAGGACATTGGTCTTTCGGAAGGTTTACGTGAATGTTTTGGGAAAATAAATTTTTTTAATCGTTTAAAAAAAGAAAAAGATTTACAATGAAAATTATACAAATATAAATTGTTATTTCAATAAATAAAAGTATGCGAAAATGTCTGATTCAGTTTGTGTCTTCTTCCAACATTTTCTGGTTGGCAACGGTACAATTGATTTATATAAATATATCGACTTGAATTTGTAGATTTGAATTCAATTAAATAATTGTTTCCTATTTTTTGAAAATCATTAAGCGCTATGTGCATATTACGCGTTCAATTTTCAAAATAAACAAAAAGATAAAAACTGAAAAATTATTAAAAAAGAGAAAAACAACTTTAAAACAAATAAAAAAGTAGGTTTGACTTAGGGATGGGGAAACAAATCGAATTATTATCATATTATTCTGTTTAACTACTCATTTCTCGATATTTAATCTATCTGTCTGAAATTAAAACTCTAAATATGCAAAAACCATCCCGCTTCCCCACTCACTAATCTATCGTCCTTCCTCCCAAACTACCCAACTACCTGCCGACCTTTTTACCCACTCAAGTAACCACCCTTTTACCCCACTTACCAAACTACCTACCTACCCCCCCCCCCCAACCCACTCCAAACCCACCCACCCCACCCACCCAACCCACCCATCCCACCCACCCAACCCACCCCACCCACCCAACCCACCCCACCCACCCACCCCACTTTATCAACCCCAAATCAACTTTCAACTTTTCTAACCACTCCCTCTAGATTTCTTCAATAAAAATTATGGATGAACTTGACAACTCTCTAGACCACAATGCCAACAATCCACAAACCGACAACAACTTTCTACACAACAACCCACTCAACAACCCACACAACAACCCATTCAACAACCCACACAACAACCCACTCAACAACAACCCACACAACAACCCCAACAACCCACTCAACAGCCTCGACAACAACCCACACGAAAACAACACAGTAAACTGTGCCTCAAGCCAAATAAACACACAAAAACACTCCAACCACTACAACAACATGATCAAAAGACGCAACAAACATGTGGAAGTATCGAAATGTCAACAACAACATTGCAACTACATCAACAACAAATACTACAGCCTTTCAGCTAACCAAATTTGCAACAAAAATTGCAACAAAGAATCATGTTACAAACAGAGGTCCAGCAGTCAACAACAACAACAACAAGAACAACGCAGCAACAACAAATTCTCGAGAAGTTTACCACAAAGCTACAAACACACTAGCTTCACCACAACCAGACACTATCGCAACAACAATAATTCTATCAACGATTGCAACAACAACCACAACAGCAACAACTCCAACAACAACAACCAAAACAACAACTCCAACAACAACAACCACAACAACAACCCAACTTACAACAACAACAACAACAACAACAACAACAAACCACACAGCCACAAAAAATACAATCTTGACAAATATTGCATGAGCGAAAAAGAATACAAAAAAATCAAAGAAAGCTTCAAACAAAATCCCGTAAGCAACCACAACACAATATCTGAAACAACCCACCACGAAGAAAAAGTACAACCCACCCATAAACATAAAAACAATAAAGACACAACGGACTATAACGACGAAAAAAAAGAACAAAACCTCTCTAAAAACCACAACAACAATAAAGACATGACGGCCCAGAATGGCAATGACAACAATTCTAAAAAGGACTTGACAAAGGAGGAAAGCTCTAAGGGAGCCAGGTATGACATAATGAAAAACAAACTTTAATAAACAAAACTATGAAATAATTTTTATTTTTTACACATTCCAATACAAAACAATGAAATACATTACGAAACTGTGATCAAGATCATTCATTTTTAAAAAAATCCAATTTAAATTTAACTTATTAAAAACCATGAAATACATTACGAAACTGTTTCAAGATCATTCATTTAAACAATATTTTTCTAATTTAAACTTAACCTATTAACTTAATCCCCTTTATTCGAAAAAGAACTTTTTTTCAAAAAAAAACCCACCAACCACCCCTTCCACACGATCACCACCACAGGGACGACTTGAACCAAACTCGGAACGCAGCGAGCAGCACAACTCACCTCACCCACACTGCCTCTAGAGCGGTAACCCAGCGGTCTTCTCGGGGCGTCTCACCCCACTCATACACCGTGAACCCACCCACTGGCATGAGTAGCCAAGCCAACAGTCCTATGTATACGAGGGGTTATAGTCGGACTTATACGAAGAGGGACTATTCCGAGTCAAGTGGAGGTGCGAGGGCTTGGGGGATGGAGGGGTGAAGCTTGGAGGAATAAAGGGGTGGTGCTAAGAGGAATGGAGGGCGGGGCTTGGAAAAATGGAAGTGTGGGGCTTGGAGGAATGGAGGGGTGGGGCTTAGAGGAATGGAGGGGCGGGGCGATTGGATGGGATCCAATTAGGAAGGGGAGTCAATATGATGAATTGATGATTGAGATGGAGTTTGGAGAGTTGAAAGATGATAAAAAATATTAATTTAGTTGAAATTGGGAGAGGTTTTGAGATGAGAAATGGTATAAATTAGAATTAATTTCGATTTAATTTTTTATTATTACTATAAAGTAAAAGTAGCTGCAAAAATAGTTGGTTCGGTAGGTGGTAGAGTGGGGGAGATGAATGATTGATTGATGGATTGTGTTGGGTTGATGCTTTTCTTTGTCTTGGATGGTTTTCTTCATCCAGCTCTATATAAGAAAGACAATTATTTACTTTTTTATTCTTTATATTATCCTTATTATTATTATCATTATTATTTTTTATTATTATCAATATTCCTATTATCAATATTATTATTATTATTATTATTATTATTATTATTATTAGTATTATTATTATTATGATTATTATGATTATTATGATTATTATTATTATTATTATTATTATTATTATTATTATTATTATTATTAGTATTATTATTATTATGATTATTATGATTATTATGATTATTATTATTATTATTATTATTATTATTATTATTATTATTATTATTATTATTATTATTATTATTATTATTATTATTATTATTATTA
>OX030971.1:777767-830267 GCA_943735955.1 Piscicola geometra | reverse complement strand
TCCGTTTTTTGGTCATTATCATCATCATCAAAGCACTCGCACCTCTTTACAACTATAGATCCATACTACACCACTGTGAATGAAAATATAAAAAACAAATATTTATTCCCCAATTATTTTTTAATCACGGTTCTTTGTTTTGAATTACGCCATTTTTAACGTCATCGTTTTCAAAATAATCTATTGAGGCTTTTTAAACTTTTCTCACTTTAGCAAACTCTTTCTTGTTGGACATCGTTATTTGAATTGAAACCTATCTTTGGAATTTTATTTGAATTGGAACCTCTCTTCAACATTTTGATTAAATATAAAACTTAATCTCAACATTCTTAATTGATTAAAACATCACATCTTGCTATAAAGCGATCTCACATCCAGAAAAAATATTTAAAAAAAGCAGTTACAATGGACCACCACAAACACCACAATTCCGAAAGGAGAAGATTGAGTTCCAAAAGCCACAAAAATCACTTATATCTCTCCGAAAAAAAAAAACACCAAGAACAAGAAACAACAACAAAAACAACCAACTCCGAACACCCGACTTTCGATTCGTCGACTGCAACCCCGATCGCCAAATGGCAATCGATCTCGACCGAGCCGAACAGGAGCATCGTCGACGAGAACAGGAAAAGCGACGTGAAAGGTCCCGTCGTGCCGCAACTATGAATATCTGGCAACGCATTCGTCATGCCATGAACGCCCCTGCTTCGCGTCATACGCTGTATGGATACGCTGAAGATGACAACGACCCACCCACTCCTCCCCGTGTGAGAAGATGGTTGGGAGAAAGAGTTTTACCCCTGCGGCGATCTATACATCAGAGGCAGAGACAAAACGGACCTAGAGCGAATTGGAGTTATTACCAGCGATATCGTGACAATCTGGATAGACGGGAGATTGAGGACTCGAATAAAAAAGCTCGCATGGTTGATTACCTGGATAGACTCTTGCTTTTTTTGTGGAGTGGAGAAATATTGGATGAAGAAGAAGAACTTAATCTCCATTAGTAAAAAAAGTCCGTTTAATGAGAAAACTTCGCAATCCTTTTATGATAAAAGACCGTTTAATAGGTTATTTTTATTCATTTTACTATAACGCTCCAATGCACGTATATATCAATTTTTATATTCATTTTGTTTTCTTTTTAAATAAATGAAAATAAATTTCGAATTGTTCAGTATACAAAGTCAACCAACAAATAAATCCGGATTTTATTTCGTACAAAATCCGTTTTTTGGTCATTATCATCATCAAAGCATTCGCGCCTCTTTACAACTATAGATCCACACTACACCACTGTAAATGAAAATATAAAACACAAATATTTATTCCCCAATTATTTTGTAATCCCGGTTCTTTGTTTTGAATTACGCCATTTTTAACGTCATCTTTTTCAAAATAATCTATTGAGGCTTTTTAAAATTTTCTCACTTTAGCAAACTCTTTCTTGTTGGACATCGTTATTTGAATTGAAGCCTATCTTTGGAATTTTATTTGAATTGGAACCTCTCTTCAACATTTTGATTGAATATAAAACTTAACCTCAACATTCTTATTTGATTAAAACATCACATCTTGCTATAAAGCGATCTCACATCCAGAAAAAATATTCAATAAAAGCAGTTACAATGGACCACCACAAACACCACAATCCCGAAAGGAGAAAATTGAGTTCCAAAAGCCACAAAAATCACTTATATCTCTCCGAAAAAAAGAAAACACCAAGAACAAGAAACAACAACAAAAACAACCGACTCCGAACACCCGACTTTCGATTCGTCGACCCCAACCCCGATCGCCAAATGGCAATCGATCTCGACCGAGCCGAACAGGAGCATCGTTGGCGAGAACAGGAAGAGCGACGTGAAAGGTCCCGTCGTGCCGCAACTATGAACATCTGGCAACGCATTCGTCATGTCATGAACGGCCCTGCCCGGCGTCATACGCTGTATGGAATCGCTGAAGATGACAACGACCCACCCACTCCTCCCCGTGTGAGAAGAGCGTACGAGAGAGAGGTTCAACGCATACGGCGACGGATGAATCAGAGGGAGAGACAAAATGGACCTAGAGCGAATTGGAGCTATTTCTTGCGCTTATATGATTTTCTGGATAGACAGGAGATTATAGAGCTAATAGAAAGATCTCACCGGATTGATTCCCTGTATAGACTCTATACTTTTTTGTGGAGAGGGGGAATAATAGATGAAGAATGAGATCTTTATGCATGATTACCTGGATAGACTCTTTACTTTTTTGTGGAGGGGGGAAATATTGGATCAAGAAAACCTTTTAGTCCATTTGTAAGAAAAGTCCGTTTAATAAGTTTAACTCTATGTATAGAAGAGAAAACTTTCTAATGCTTTTATGATAAAAGACCGTTTAATAGGTTATTTCTATGCATTTTACCATTAGGCTTTAATGCACGTATATATCAATTTTTATATTCATTTCTTTTTAAATAAATGAAAATGAATTTTGAAGTGTTCGAAGTTTTGTTTCGTACAAAATCCGTTTTTTGGTCATTATCATCATCATCAAAGCATTCGCGCCTCTTTACAACCATAGATCCATACTACACCACTGTAAATGAAAAGATAAAAATCAAATATTTATTCCCCAATTATTTTTTAATCACGGTTCTTTGTTTTGATTTACGCCATTTTCAACGTCATCGTTTTCAAAACAATAAGTTTATCACTTTAGCAAATATTTTTTTTTTTGGACATCGTTATTTGAATTGAAACCTATATTTGAAATTTTTTTGTATTGAAACCTATCTCCAACATTTTTGATTGAATATAAAACTTAACCTCAACATTCTTATTTGATTAAAACCTCACTTCTTGCTATAAAGCGATCTCACATCCAGAAAAAATATTTAATAAAAGCAGCTACAATGGACCACCACAAACACCACAATCCCGAAAGGAGTTCCAAAAGCCACAAAAATCACTTATACCTCCCCGAAAAAAAGAAAACACCAAGAACAAAAAACAACAACAAAAACAACCCACTCCGAACACCCGACTTTCGATTCGTTGACAGCAACCCCGATCGCCAAATGGCAATCGATCTCGAACGAGCCGAACAGGAGCATCGTCGGCGAGAAGAGGAAGAACGACAAGAAAGGTCCCGTCGTGCCGCAACTATGAACATCTGGCAACGCATTCGTCATATCATGAACGCCCCTGATGTGCTCCATACGCTGTATGGAATCGCTGATGATGACAACGACCCACCCACTCCTCCCCGTGTGAGAAGAGCGTACGAGAGAAGGGTTCAACGCTTACGGCAACGGATGAATCAGAGGGAGAGACAAAATGGACCTAGAGCGAATTGGAGTTATTTCGAGCGCATATTTGACTATCTGGATAGAAAAGAGATGAAGGAGCTGATAGAAAAAGCTCGCTGGCATGATTACCTGGATAGACTCTATACTTTTTTGTGGAGGGGGGGAATAATAGATGAAGAAGGAGATCTTTATGCATGATTACCTAGATAGACTCTTTACTTTTTTATGGAGGGGGGAAAGATTGGCTCAAGATAACATTCTAGTCCATTTTCAAGAAAAGTCCGTTTAATAAGTTTAACTCTTTGTATAGAAGAGAAAACTTTGTAATGCTTTTAGGATAAAAGACCGTTTACTAGGTTATTTCTATGCATTTTACTATTACGGCTTTAATGCACGTATATATCAATTTTTATATTTATTTTGTTTCTTTTTAAATAAAAAATGAATTTCGGAGTGTTCAGTTTACAAGGTCAACCAACAAATGAATCCGGATTTTGTTTCGTACAAAATCCGTTTTTTGGTCATTATCATCATCATCAAAGCATTCGCGCCTCTTTACAACTATAAATCCACACTACACCACTGTAAATGAAAATATAAAAAACAAATATTTATTCCCAAATTATTTTTTAATCACGATTCTTTGTTTTGAATTACGCCATTTTTAACGTCATCTTTTTCAAAATAATCTATTGAGGCTTTTTAAAATTTTCTCACTTTAGCAAATATTTTCTTGTTGGACATCGTTATTTGAATTGAAACCTATCTTTGGAATTTTATTTGGATTGGAACCTATCTTCAACATTTTGATTGAATATAAAACTTAATCTCAACATTCTTATTTGATTAAAACCTCACTTCTTGCAATAAAGCGATCTCACATCCAGAAAACATATTTAATAAAAGCAGTTACAATGGACCACCAGAAACATAACAATCCCGAAAGGAAAAAATTGAGTTCCAAAAGCCACAAAAATCACTTATACCTCTCCGAAAAAAAGAAAACACCAAGAACAAAAAACAACAACAAAAACAACCAACTTCGAACACCCGACTTTCGATTCGTTGACAGCAACCCCGATCGCCAAATGGCAATCGATCTCGAACGAGCCGAACAGGAGCATCGTCGGCGAGAAGAGGAAGAGCGACAAGAAAGGTCCCGTCGTGCCGCAGCTATGAACATCTGGCAACGCATTCGTCATGCCATGAACGCCCCTGCTCTGCGTCATACGCTGTATGGAATCGCTGAAGATGACAACGACCCGCCCACTCCTCCCCGTGTGAGAAGATGGTTGGGAGAAAGAGTTCAACGCATCCGGCAACGGATGCATGAGAGGGAGAGACATAACGGACCTAGAGCGAATTGGAGTTATTCCCAACGCTATCAAGACTATCAGGATAGACGAAAGATTGAAGAGCTAAAGAAAAGATCTCGCTGGCAGGATTACCTGAACAGACTTTATGCTTTTTTGTGGAGTGCGGGAATAATAGATGAAGAAGAAAACCTTTATGTCCCTTAGTAAGAAAAGTCCGTTTAATGAGAAAACTTCGCAATTCTTTTATGATAAAAGACCGTTTAATAGGTTGTTTCTATGCATTACGGCTTTAATGCATTATATATCAATTTTTAAATTCCTTTTTTTCTTTTTAAATAAATAAAAATAAATTTCGAATTTTTCAGTTAACAAGGTCAACCAAAAAATAAATCCGGATTTTGTTTCGTACAAAATCCGTTTTTTGGTCATTATCATCATCATCAACATCATCAAAGCATTCGCACCTCTTTACAACCATAGGTCCACACTACACGACTGTAAATGAAAATATAAAAATCAAATATTTATTCGGTTCTTTGCGCTTTGAGACTCCCGCCTTCATACAAACATATATCCCTACATTTATAAGTAGTTTGATTGGCCCAGCGTTAATATATGCATGATTTTGATTGGTCACTACTTGTGTAAAAACATGACTAAAACATATATTACGCAGCTTTAAGATTAACATTTTATAGCTAACGGCACTGTTCATTTACTAATATCAGTTGATGTATGTAAGACATGAAAATAATGATAAATAAAGGCGGCCATATTTTTTTAATCTTTCGGCAACTATTTGATACGAGATATATCGTAAAATGAACAAGAATTATGTCTTATTTACTTCTAGAATATTATTATGACCTGAATGAAAAAGATAGAAACAATCAAAGTCGAAAAAATTTCATCGAAATGATTTATTGCTCTAATTTGCAGCATATCCTTTGCAGCTTTAACAAATTCAAATCTGTTCACAGTCGTTTTAAAATTAAGTTTTTACCACTTTATTAAACTCGATATGTTAAAAAGTGTAAAAATATTATGTGAAATTGTTCACAAAATTTTTTTTTGGCATAATCGCGCTCTTGAATTTGAAGAAAGAGCGCTATAGAAATCTATTTGATTGATTGATTGATTGATAATCAATCAATCAATCACTAATGATTTGTATAGCGCCTTTTACTAAGTGAACAAAGGCGCTCTTCAAATAAGTTTGTTAAATAAAACGGTTTTTAGACCACTACCGATATATGTATATATATAAATTTAAATATATATAAAAAACAATCAATCAACCTCAATAATCCAACCTCACCCACACCACCATGACAATCATCGCCAAAAAATCACTATCACCACAAATAAAAAATTCAATAAACACCACAATACCAACACTCATATCACAGCACAATCATCACCACATCATCCTCAAAACAACAAAACACAATCATCATTCTTCTCAATTTTCTGTCTTGCCATTGGTGCCGAGGCTGCGATAGAGGGTGAAGGAGAAGTCCCTGCCAACGCTGGAACTGCTGCTGCTATGGAAGGATTTCTCCTTTATGTCGCAGCTCACTTGATTCCCTGCGGCCATCTTGGTCTGCTGCGGCCATTCCTTGACAGATTCAAAACAACCAACATTCGCACTAAAAACATTCTAATTAATAAATTTAATTTTTATTTAGACTTAAGATTCTAAAATTTTAATATATTATACCCAAAACCGTTTATTCTACAAATTTATTTGAGCGGCTGCCATAATATTGGTCAGAGGACTGAAAGTCATCAGCATGTTTTACTAATAATACGTGGGTAAATGTTTCATAATTTTAAAGTTTTTTTTCCTATCAGCAGTCAGAATATTTCTTCTTGGATAGTCCTGACATGTTTTTTTTTAAATCTTCTTTTTATCAATGTCAGCAACTATGATACAAAATAGGTGGTTAAATTAAGTTGATATTGGGTTTGAAAAAATTATAGAACAGTGTCATAATGTTGAAAAAAAGACCTATTTCACTGTTAGTGAGCAAGTCACTTCAAAACCCAACTGGCCATAGGCTGCTCCATTCTCTTGACTGATCTCTTCTGCTTCTGCTGGTGCACATGGAATGTGCTTGGTTTTCTTTAGCTCAGATCTCTTCTAGCCCTTTTAATTTTGTTGTTGTTAAATGAGTGAGAATGAATAAGCCTTATTCAATAAGGAAGGAACATACTCTCTCAGTGGGATGGTTTTCGAGAATAAAAACAACTGATGCACTATCTTTTACGTGAAATACTTAACAATAGGTTTTTATTACCTTCAATTAAGTTTAAACTTTTAAAAATTAAGTTTTCACCACTTTATTAAACTCAAAATGTTAAAGACAAAAATGTAAAAATATTATGTGAACCGTAGAATTAAAATATTATTCAAGGCCAACTTTGCTAATATCGTTTAGAATGGTGAAAAATAAGTTATTGTTTATGTTCTTGTGCTTCCGCAAGAACTCTACTAAATAATTGTCGATATGGGTTCTCGCAGCCCCCTTTTCCAGCTTTTTCTGCTGCTTCAGCTGCCCCCATAGACTTTCAACCGTCTGGGTATGAGCTGCTGTGACGGGGTCAACAAAGTTGGTGCTGTGGTTGACAGTAAGATGGGTGTAGAACATTCCTAGTAGCCCTTCAATTCCCTGATATGATTTTCACATATCAGAGAGGATAATTGAACCTGGAGCGATGCAGGCCTCGATCGTTTTCAGCAGGGTGGTGGCCGTTCGATCAGGCACTGCATACATGAAGGCCTCTTTCGTTTCCCTGCAGATCCCTCCGAATATCCATTGCTGAGGAAAAACCCGCCTTTTGTGGTTCTTACGTCGAGCTAAGAACGTCTCATCGATCTCGACATGAAGACCGGGCCCGTCGACAATCGTTGGTGTAGTCAGTAGTCGCCAGGCACAGACTTCGCGAAGATTTCGTCTCCAGTCAGCAGCAGTGCAGTGGTTTATGCCTATTTCTTCTTTGCAGAAATTCGTTGTGAGTTGGTTTATAGACCAGCAGTAAATTGATTTTATTATTACTTTAAATTCTAACCTAGTCTTTTCTAACCAGGTTCCTTTTCGGATGCTTATTTCTTCATTGCATTCTTTTTTTCGACACCTCCAGACACCTTTTGAAACTGAGAGGATCATCTGGTGGCTTTTATCACACAAACGTTCTTGATGAAGAATTCCTTGATTTTGCAGAAAAGCAACTGACATCTCTTTTTCGTAAGAGTCAATAATTCAAGATTCATTTTCAGTCAAATTCGTGAGTCAGCAGAAGTTTGGAAATAGCTGTCTGGTAAAAAAAACGGTAATGCTAACAGGCAAAATAGAATATTTCAAATTTATAATATATTTTTCACCATATAAATAGTAAAACATTTTTAATAAATTAAAAAATATTATGTGAAATTTTTCAATAAAAAAGTTTTGCATAATATTGGTCAGAGCACTAAATGTCATAAGCAAAATTTAAATTATTTTATTTTGCCTATTAACATTACCATACAGCTATTTAAACATTAAAAACTTGTCTTTAATAATTGTTATGGATGTGTGCTTGTGTGTATGTGCATTTTATGTTTGGTGGACCAATCAAATGCATGCATACTAATCAACGCTGGGCCAATCAAACTATATGAGTATATGTTTGTATGAAGGCGGGGGTCTCCAAGCGCGAAGATCCATTTTTTCCCCAATTATTTCTTAATCACGATTCTTTGTTTTTAATTACGTCATTTTCAACGTCATCGTTTTCAAAACAATTTAGTTATTGAGGCTTTCTACAATTTTTTCACTTTAGCAAATATTTTGAATTGAAACCTAACTTTGGAATTTTTATTTGAATTGAAATCTATTTTCCACATTTAGATTGAATATAAAACTTAATCTAAACATTCTTATTTGATTAAAACATCACATCTTGCTATAAAGCGATTTCACATCCAGAAAAAATATTCAATAAAAGCAGTTACAATGGACCACCACAAACACCACAATCCCGAAAGGAGAAAATTGAGTTCCAAAAGCCACAAAAATCACTTATATCTCTCCGAAAAAAAGAAAACACCAAGAACAAAAAACAACAACAAAAATAACCAACTCCGAACACCCGACTTTCGATTCGTTGACTGCAACCCCGATCGCCAAATGGCAATCGATCTCGACCGAGCCGAACAGGAGCATCGTTGGCGAGAACAGGAAGAGCGACGTGAAAGGTCCCGTCGTGCCGCAGCTATGAACATCTGGCAACGCATTCGTCATGCCATGAACGCCCCTGCTCTGCGTCATACGCTGTATGGATACGCTGAAGATGACAACGACCCACCCACTCCTCCCCGTGTGAGAAGAGCGGTGGGAGAAAGGCTTCAACGCATCCGGCGACGGATATATCAGAGGGAGAGACAAAACGGACCTAGAGCGAATTGGAGTTATCTCCTGCGCCTATTGGACTATCTGGATAGACAGGAGATTGAGGGCTATATGGAGGGTGCTCGCGCGTATGATTACAATGATAGATTCTATAGATTTTTGTGGAGGGGGGAAATATTGGATGAAGATGAAGACCTTTCATTATGATTACCTGGATTGACTCTACTTTTTTGTGAAGGAGGGAAATATTGGATGAAGAAGAAAACCTTTTAGTCAATTTGTAAGAAAAGTCCGTTTAATATGTTTATGTATAGAAGAGAAAACTTCGTATACCTTTTATGGTAAAAGACCGTTTAATAGGTTATTTCTATGCATTTTACTATTACGCTTTAATGCACGTATATATCAATTTTTAAATTCTTTTTTTTTTCTTTTCAAATAAACTAAAATAAATTTCTAAGTGTTCAGTTTACAAGGTCAACCAACAAATAAATCCGTTTTTTCTGTCCATAAAAAACTCCGTTTTTTGGTCATCATCATCATCATCTTCAACATCATCAAAGCACTCCCACATATTTAAAACTATAGATCAGAGGTGCACAACCCGCGGCCCACCGGCCCGTTTGATGCGGCCCCCAGACAACTAGTCCATTTTGGCTATTTGCGGCCCTAACAGAATTTTAAATCGACGCACCCACCCATCTTTTTGCACATTCCTAATATAAAACGATTGAAACAACAACAACGAGCGATAATTGGGTTTGCGCGCTGGTTGTTTTAATTATGTAAGAATGTCAAAGAGTAAAATTGAAACAGAAAATCTTCAGTTTAATGAAGAATAGACATATCCGAGTCTGTAACTGTAATGAAGGACTACAATTGCAAAAGACATTATGAAACAAGCACGATGCTACGTTTAATGATGTGAAAGACGAAGTTAGAAAAAATATAATTGATCAACTTGTAAAAAGATTGTCATCTGAGCAAAATATTTTTACAAAAAAAGTTAATGAAAATAAGACTTTTGTTCGTGCCGGTTGTGCCGTAGCACAGATTATTGCGCGATCGTTTCGACCATTTACTGATGGTGATTTCGTCAAAGACTGCATGCAAGCCATTTGCAAAGAAGTCTGTCCTGAGAAAACAGACCTGTTCAACAAAGTGCCATTGTCACGGATGACTATCCAGCGCCGGATATTTTTGGAAGAGTGAAATCTGTTCTTGAAAACCTTAACGTTCAGTGGCCAAAGCTCTGTAGTGTTACTACTGACGGTGCACCCGCCATGACCGGTAAAGAATTAGGACTTGTTGCTCATCTGCGATCACATTTGCGAGACTTAGGAATTCCAACAGACACCATCCACGCATACCACTGCATCATACATCAAGAGTCACTGTGTACACGAGTCATTAATTTTAATAATGTTATGAAATTTTATTTTTAAATCAGTGAACTTCATATGAGCAAAAGGACTTAACCATCGACAATTCAAATAATTTCTTGAAAACATTGAGTCAGAATATCGTGAATTCCTTGTTACAAAAGGCAAAGACACAACTGTTTTTACAGACAAACAGTAGTTGGCAGACTTAGCATTTTTGGCAGACATAACAGAACACTTAAATAAATTAAATCTGCGTCTTCAAGGCAAAGATCACTACATCTTTGATATGTACCAAGAGCTGCTGTCATCCACGTTGAAGCTACGGCTGTTTTGTTCGAATCTGCAATCTGTTAATTTATGTCATTTTCCTATTTTTTCAGCTTTTCAGAAGGAATACCAGTGTGACTTCAAAAAATGCCACGACAGTTGTGAAGCGTTACTAAAGGAATTAAATGAACGTTTGGATGCATTCAGGGAGCATAAGGATTTATTCAACTTCATCCGTGACCCTTTATCTTATGCTGTAGAATCCGTACCTGAGCAATGTCAGTTAGAAGTCATTGATCTTCAATGTTCACCAGAATTAATGTCTGCGTTTCAGCATAACTCATTTTCAACTTTTTATGGAAGTCTTAGTTCAGTTAAATATGGAGCGGTTAAAGATTTGGCTTGCCGAATCTTGTCTGAATTTGGCAGCACATACGTGTGTGAACAAACGTTTTCAGTCATGAACACAAATAAAAATAAACTGAGATCATCTTTGACTGATCATAATGTTTGTTCGATTTTGAGGCTTGCAACAACAGAACTCGAACCCAATATTAACAATGTTGTTGCAACTATTCAGGCTCAAACTTCTCATTAAATAACTAACATTTGGTTATTCATACATTTTTAAATAACGTTATTTATTTGTTATGACATTTATTAAAAACTTGCATTCTTTGAGTTGTTTTATTGTGTCATCTATGTGCACGCTGATGCGGCCCTTGGCGCCCGGGACTCAGTAATTTTGGCCCTCAGGCTGAAAAAGGTTGTGCACCCCTGCTATAGAACCACACTAACCCACTGTAAATGAAAAAAATAAATATTTATTTTCCAATTATTTTTTAATCCCGGTTCTTTGTTTTAAATTACGTCATTTCAACGTCATCGTTTTCAAAACAATCTAGTTATTGAAGTTTTCAATAAGTTTCTCACTTAAGCAAATACCGTCTTGGACATCTTTATTTGAACTGAAACCTACTTTCGGCGTTTTTATTTGAATATAAAACCTAAACTCAACATTCTAACTTGATAAAAACCTCACTTCCTGCTATAAAGCGATCTCACGTCCAAAAAAATTTATTTTTTAAAGCAGCTACAATGGACCACCACAAACACCACAATCCCGAAAAGAGAAAAATGAGCTCCAAAAACCACAAAAACCACTTATACCTTCCCGAAAAAAATAAAACATCAACAAGAAAAAGAACAAACACCAACAAAAACAACCGACTCCGAATACCCAACTTTCGATTCGTCGACTGCAACCCTGATCGCCAAATGGCAATCGATCTCGAACGAGCCGAACAGGAGCATCGTCGGCGAGAGCTGGAAGAGCGACGTGAAGAACGAGCGAGGCGCAGGCGAGAAAGGTCCCGTCGTGCCGCATCTCAGAGCGTCTGGCAACGCATGCTTCAAGCCATAACCGAAGAACCGAACGCTACTGGCTATAGAAGCGGTGAAGATGATGACGACGACGTGGAAACTCCTCCCCATGTGAGAGCAGTGAGGGAAGAAAGGGCTCAACGGGCCTGGCGAAGGAGACAAGAGAGGTTGAGATGGGAGAGGGAGAGACAGAACAGACCTAGAGCGAGTTATTTCCAACGCATATATGACTTTCTGAATAGACTCTGGTGGTATTTGGAAGACCAATTGGTTGAAGCAGAAGATAACCTTTAGTCTTTATGTAGAAAAAGTCCGTTTAATAAGTTAATTCTATGTAAAGAAGAGAAAACTTCGTAATCCTTTTATGATAGAAGGCCGTTTAATAGGTTATTTCTATGCAATTCACCATTACGTCTTTTAGGATTTATTGCACCTATATATCAACTTTTCAATAAATTCTTTTTATTTTTAAATAAATGAAAATAAAATGCGGAGTGTTCAGTTTATAATTGGCAAGGTAAACCGACAAATAAATCCGGGTTTTTTCCGTAAAAAATCCGTTTATTGGTCATAATCATCATCATCAACATCATCAAAGCACTCACTATTTTCACAAATATAGATCCAAACTACACCACTGTCCCCATTATTTTATAATCACGATTCTTTGTTTTTAATCACGGTTCTTTGTTTTAAATTACGCCATTCCCAACGTCATCGTTTTCAGAACAATCTATTGAGGTTTTCAATAATTTTCTCACTTTAGCACATACTGTCTTGTAGGACATCATTATTTGAATTGAAACCTACTTTCGGCATTTTTATTTGAATATAAAACCTAAACTCAACATTCTTTTTTGATTAAAACCTCACTTCTTGCTATAAAGCGATCTCACTTGCAGGAAACATTTTTTTACAAAAGTAGTTACAATGGACCACTAAAAACACCCTGAGACAGAAGAGGGAGAGACAGAACAAACCTAGAGCGAGTCGGAGTTATTTCCAGCGCATATATGACTTTCTGAATAGACTCTGGTGGTATTTGGAAGATCCTTTGATTGAAGCAGCCATCTTGGCAGCCGCTTTAACCGTAATGATTTTGTTAAATAGTTTGTCTTCTTATCTAATAATTTCATTTTTTTTATATTTCAAATAATTATAGTAATTATAATTTATATCTTTTCTTGTTTTCTGGTTTTTAATTTATCTTGCTCTCAGAATTAAAATCTTCAACCAATAACTGTCTAACGGACTACAGTAAAAACTTATTTTAAAAGGAAGAAGTGCCAAGGCCTCAAATTGAGCACTAATGCACAGTTTGCAAGAACCCACTGGCTACCTACTTCACAAGGCAGATGAGCTCTGCAGATGAAGGACAGACTGTTAGAACGAATCTCCAATACATGACTGTGTTTATGAAGAAGTGCCAAGGCCTCAATTTGAACACCAGTGCACAGCTTGCAAGCACCCACTGGCTACCTACTTCACAAGGCAAATGAGCTCTGCAGATGAAGGACAGACTGTCAGAACGAATTTTCTACACATTACTGTTTATGTCTATTATCTATTGAAAACTGACGTATTAGACAATTATTACCTTACTTAGATGACCCTTCTTTAAAGATGTCCATATATTTAAAACTCATCACCTCCTTATTTAACTACTTCTATATTATTATTTACTTTTCGTACGGATCTGAAGACATATCTGTTTAACAAATTCATTTACCAGCGCTCTTGAATTTGAGGAAAGAGCGCTATAGAAATTGATTTGATTGATTGATAGTGGAACCTTTTAGTCTTTTTGTAAACAAAGTCCGTTTAATAGGTTATTGTATGTAAAGAATAGAAAACTTCGCAATCCTTTTATCATATAAAACCGTTTAACATCATCAAAGCATTCGCACCTCTTTACAACTATAGATCCACACTACACCACTGTAAATGAAAAGATAAAAATCAAATATTTATTCCCCAATTATTTTTCAATCACGGTTCTTTTTTTAAATTACGTCATTTTCAACGTCATCGTTTTCAAAAAAAATCTATTTATTCAGTCTTTCAACAATTTTCTTACATTAGAACATACTGTCTTGTTGGACATCGTTATTTGAATTGAAACCTAACTTCAGCATTTATATTTGAATATAAAACCTAAACTCAACATTCTTTTTGATTAAAACCTCCATTTCTGCTATAAAGCGATCTCACGTCCAGAAAAAAAATTCATAAAAAGCAGTCACAATGAACCACAATCCCGAAAGAAGGAAAATGAGTTCCAAATACCACACAAATCACTTATACCTCCCCGAAAAAAAGAAAACACCAACGAGAAAAACAACCGACTCCGAATACCCGACTTTCGATTCGTTGACAGCAACCCCGATCGCCAAATGGCAATCGATCTCGAACGAGCCGAAGAGGAGCATCGTCGGCGAGAAGAGGAAGAGCGACGTGAAGAACGAGCGAGGCGCAGGCGAGAAAGGTCCCGTCGGATCGCAAACAGAACTATTTGGCAACGCATTCTTTATATGCTGATCAGTTTAGTGTATGACAGCGATGAAAGTGATGAAGAGGATAATGACGACGACGGGGAAATTCCCGCCAATGTGAGAAGAGAAGTGGAGGCAAGGGCTCGACGCGCGGAGGAAGAGAGGCAGCAGCGGCTGAGGCAGATTGAGAGACAATTTGCCTGGCTAGGATAGACGAGCTCTTGCACAGACTCTGGTTTTTTGTGCCAAAGAGGGAAATATTGGAAAAAGTAGATTAAACCTTTTAGTCCAGTTGTAAAAAGTCCGTTTTTATAGGTTACTTCTATGTATAGAAAAATAACCTTTGTAATATTTTCATGATAAAAAACTGTTTAATAGGTCATTTCTATGCAATTCACCATTACGACTTTTTGGCTTCCTTGCACGTACATTTCAACTTTTGAATTATTTTTTTTTATTTCAATAAATGAAAATACATTTCAAAGTGTTCAGAACAAGGTAAGCAAGGTAAACCGAAAAATAAATTCCTAAAAGAACAGTTTTTCTGTAAAAAATCCGTTTTTTTCGTAAAAAGTCCGTTTTTTCCGTAAAAGTCCGTTTTTTGTTTAAAAACCGTTTTTTTTGAAAAATCTGTGTTTTTTTAAAATTCCGTTTATAGGTCATTAATCATCATTATCAATATCGTCAAAATTCTCACATATCTTTTCAACTATAGATCCACACTACACCACTGTAAAATATGAAAATCAAATATTTATTTCCCAATTCTTTTCAATCACGGATCTTTGTTTTGAATTACGCTATTTTTAACGTCATCGTTTTCAAATCTATTGAGGCTTTCAACAGTTTTCTTACTTTAGAACATACTTTCTTGATGCACATCCTTATTTGAATTAACACCTACTTTCGGCATTTTTAATTGAATATAAAACCTAAACTAAATATTCTTTTTTGATTAAAACCTCACATCCTGCTATAAATCGATCTTACGTCTAGAAAAACATATTTTTAAAAGCAGTCACAATTAACCACCACAATCCTGAAAGAAGAAAAATGAGTTCCAAAAACCACAATAATCACTTATATTTTCCCGAAAAAAAAAACAACAACAAGAAAAAGAACAAACATCAACAAAAACAACCGACTCCGGACACCCGACTTTCGATTCGTCGACTGCAACCCCGATCGCCAAATGGCAATCGATCTCGACCGAGCCGAACAGGAGCATCGTCGGCGAGAACTGGAAGAACGACGTGAAGAACGAGCGAGGCGCAGGCGAGAAAGGTCCCTTCAGGCTGCAAACAGAACGATTTGGCAACACATGCTTCAAGCCCTGATCGGTACCGATGAAAGCGATGAGGACGAAGGAGATCCTGTTGATGACGTGCGAACCCCCCCCCCCCCCCACGTAAGGAGGGCTCGACGCGCTGTGAGACAAGAGAGGGACAGACAAATCCAACCTATTTATTTGCAGCGCATAGTGAATTTTCTGATTAGACTCCGGGCGTTTTTGGATGGGGATGATCCATTGGATGATTAAACCCTTTACTCCATTTGTAAAAAGTTCGTTTATTAAGTTAATTGTATGTATTGAAGAAGAAACTTGTAATCCTTTGATGATAACCATTGCGTCTTTTTGGCTTCATTGCACGTACATGCCAAATTTTGAATTAATTCTCTTTTTTTTTTAAATAAAAGAAAATAAATTTCGAAGTGTTCAGTTTATAGTTGGCAAGGTTAACGATAAATAAATCTGTTAAAATAGAAGTTTTTTCCTTTCAAAAGTCCGTTTTTTTTTTTATCCGTTTTTTCTTTTGAAAAATTCGCTTTTTCAGTAATAAATCCGTTTATTGGTCATTATCATCATTATCAATATCATCAAAGCACTCACACATCTTTACAACTATAGATCCACACTAGACCACTGTAAATGAAAATACAATAATTAAACATTTATTTTCCAATTATTTTCAATCATGGTTCTTTGTTCTGAATTACGCTATTTTCAACGTCATTGTTTTCAAAACAATCTATTGAGGCTTTCAAGTATTTTCTTACTTCAGAAAATACTGTCTTCTTGGACATCGTTAATTGAACTGAAACCTAACTTCAGCATTTATATTTGTATATAAAACCTAAACTCACCATTCTTTTTTGATTAAAACCTCACTTCTTGCTATAAAGTGATCTCACGTCCAGAAAAACATATTTTAAAAAGCAGTCACAATGAACCACCACAAACACCACAATCTCGAAAGAAGTTCCAAAAACCACAAAAATCCCTTATACCTCCCCGAAAAAAAGAAAACACCAACAAGAAAAAGAACAAACACCAACAAAAACAACCGACTCCGAATACCCGACTTTCGATTTGTCGACTCCAACCCCGATCGCCAAATGGCAATCGATCTCGAACGAGTCGAACAGGAGCATCGTTGGCGAGAAGAGGAAGAACGACAAGAAAGGTCCCGTCGTGCCGCAGCTATGAACATCTGGCAACGGGAAGAGCGACGTGAAGAACGAGCGAGGCGCAGGCGAGAAAGGTCCCGTCGTGCCGCATCTCAGAGCGTCTGGCAACGCACGCTTCAAGACATGGACGCTTCAGGGTATGGAAGCGATGAAGATTATGGCGACGACGTGGAAACTCCCCCCCATGTGAGAAGAGCGAGGGAAGAAAGGGCTCAACGGGACTGGAACAGGAGACAAGAGAGGTTGAGATGGGAGAGACAAAACCAACCAAGTTATTTCCAGCGCATATATGACTTCTTGAGAGAACTCTGGTTGTTTTTGGGGAACGAAGAACCATTGCTTTTATAGAAGAATAAACTTCGCAATCCTTTTATGATAAAAGACCGTTTAATAGGTTATTTCTACGCAATTTACCATTACGTCTTTTAGGCTTTATTGCACGTATGTTCAACTTTTAAATTAATTTTTTTTATTTTTAAATAAATGAAAATAACTTTGAAGTTGATCAATTAGTCAGTTTTTACCGTATATGGGCAGAAAAACCGAAAAAATCCGATTTGTGGTCGATAAGAACAAAAAAACGTTTTTTAGTCAGTAAAAATGGAACAAAAAACGTTTTTTCGTCCTCATCATCATCATCATCACTGCATCAAAGACACACACACACACACATACACACACAGACACACCCACACACAGACACACAAACACTACACCACTGCACAACACTCTTTAGGGAGAAGTTTGAATCGGAAGAAAAAGTCGTGGGGTGAGTGATGATGATGATGATGGATGGATCCATGAATTGGTGCATGGATGCATGCATGGATGGCTGCATGGATGGCTGCATAGATGGGTGCTTGAATGGGTGCATGGATGCATGCATGGATGGCTGCATGGATGGCTGCATAGATGGGTGCTTGAATGGGTGCATGGATGGATGCATGGACGGATGCATGGATGGGTGCATGGATGGTTGTGTGGATGGATGCATGGATGGATGCGTGGATGGATGCATGGATGGATGCATGGATGCGTGCATGGATGCATGCATGGATGGGTGCATGGATGGGTGCATGGATATTTTTTTCAGATCAAGACTACAAGAAATGGGATGGGAAGAAGAAAGATTCTAAAGGTATTGGTGGTGATGATGATGATGATGATGATGATGACGATGACGATGATGATTATGATATATATTGAGAGAGATAATCAATTTTTGTTTGTGATGTTTTTAGAGAAGAAGCAAGATGAATCGACAAAGAGCTCTGATGGAGTGAAGAAAAAGAAGGTATCAAAAGAGAAGAAAGAAGAGGAAGAAAGGAAGGAGAGAGAAATGAAGGAGAGAGAGAAGAAATCGAGAGAAAAGAAAGAGAGAGAACTGAAAAAAGAAAACAAAAAACAAGAAAAAACAAGGAAAGAAGAAAAAAAGAAGGTGAAAAAAAAAGCTGAAAGAAGGAGAAAAGAAGAAGAAAAAAAAGAAGAAGGAAAAAGAAAGAAGAAAGAAGAAGAAGAAGAGAAAAAGAAGAAGGAGGAGAAAGAAAAGATGAAGAAGATGGAAGAAAAAGAGAAGAGAAGGAAAGAAGAAGAGGCAATGGAGAGAAGAAGGAAAGAAGAGGAAGAAAAAAGAAGAAAGAGAAATGAAGCAGAAGAGAAAAAGAGGAAGAAGGAGAAAGAAAAAGAAATAAAGAGAAAGGAAGAGGAAGAAAAAGAGAGTAGGAGAAAGCAAAAGGAAGCAAGAGAGAAGAAAAAAAAAATTAAAGAAAATGAAAGAAAGATGAGAGAAGAGAAAGAACGGATGGAGAAGGCAAAAATAAATAAAGAAAAAGAAAAGAATGAAAAAATAGAAAGAGAAAAAAAAGGAGAAAAAGAAAAAGAAGAAAAGAAAAGTAGAGAGAATGAAAGAAGAGAGAGGAAAGTAGAAAAGAAAGTTGTCGAAAAAAAGAAAGAAATTGAAGACAAAAAAGATGAGAGGAGGGGAAGAGAGGAAGAAAGAAAGCAAGGGAAAAAAATGAGAGAGAGAAGAAACCCTCAAGAAAAAGGAGTGGTGGGGAGAGGAGAAGTGGTGGAGGGGGATGTTGAAATGGAGGAAGGTGGAGTTGATAGAGGGGAGGTGGAGAGTGGTGCTGAAAGAATGGACGTGGAGGGTGAGAGAGTGGAAGGGGAGGTTGAGAGGGTGAAGAAGGAAGATGGGAGGGTGGAGGAAGAAGAGGGAAGGGTGGAGGAAGAAGAGGGAAGGGTGGAGGAAGAAAAGGGAAGGGTGGAGGGAGAAGAGGGAAGGGTGGAGGGAGAAAAGGTGGAGGTTGAAATGATGGAAAGGGAGGGAGAGAGGATGGGAGAGGAGGGAGAAAGGATAGGAGGATCAGAAAAAGTAATGCAGCGGGAGGTTGGAAGAGTGGAAGTGGATGGAGAGAGGAGAGAAGGGAAGAGGGAAGAGAGTGGGGATGAAGAATTGAGTGTGGAATATGAAATGTGACTCATATGACCTCTTCATCATCATCATCACCCATCATCATCATCATCATCATCACCAACATCATCATCATCATCATCATCATCATCATCATCATCATCATCATCATCATCATCATCATCATCATCACCAACATCATCATCATCATCACCATCATCATCATCATCATCATCATCATCATCATCATCATCATCATCATCATCATCATCATCATCATCATCATTGTTATTCATTTGAATATGTTTCAGTTAGTTTGTTTCAAATCATCTTAAAGTTACAATTTTTCACAAATCTCAGCTATTAAAAGCAAAATTTCGTTCACAAATAAATGTTTTAATCGCTAGACTTCACGTGGTATTTCCATTTAGAACTTAAAAACGCAGATCATGATTTTATTGAGTGTACTTTTAACCATGATGTCATCAATATTTATAAATAAACAAAAGAAACTCGAGAATAAAAATAATTGTAAATAAAGATTATTTGAAACAATATTTTGAATTCATTCTTTTTATTTTCAAATAAATAATAATAATTTGCGAAGTGTTCAGTTTATAGCTTTCAAGGTGAAGCAAAAAATTAATACGTAAAAAATTGTTTATTTTTTGGAAAATCCGTTTTTTTAAAATAAGAATTCCGTTTATTTCTGAAAAAAGTCCGTTTTTCCTCGTAAAAAATCCGTTTTTTCTCGTAAAAAATTCGTTTTTTCTCAGTAAAGCTCCGTTTTTTTTTCATAAAAAATCCGAAAAAATATTTATTTCCCAATTCTTTTCTATCACGATTCTTTGTTTTGAATTACGCTATTTTCAACGTCATCGTTTTCAAAACAATCTATTTATTGAGGCTTTCTACAATTTTCTTACTTTAGAACATACTGTCTTTTTGCACATCCTTATTTGAATTGAAACCCACTTTCGGCATTTTTATTTGAATAACAAACCTAAACTCAACATTCTTTTTTGATTAAAACCTCACTTCCTGCTATAAAGCGATCTCACGTCTAAAAAAACATATTTTGAAAAGCAGTCACAATGAACCACCACAAACACCACAATGCTGAAAGAAGTTCCAAAAACCACAAAAATCCCTTATACCTTCCCGAAAAAAAGAAAACACCAAGAACAAAAAACAACAACAAAAACAACCGACTCCGAATACCGAACTTTCGATTCGTCGACTGCAACCCTGATCGCCAAATGGCAATCGATCTCGAACGAGCCGAACAGGAGCATCGTCGGCGAGAACTGGAAGAGCGACGTGAAGAACGAGCGAGGCGCAGGCGAGAAAGGTCCCGTCGTGCCGCATCTCAGAGCGTCTGGCAACGCATGCTTCAAGGCATGAGCAGAGAGCGGTATGGAAGCGATGAAGATGATGACGACGACGTGGAAACTCCCCCCCATGTGAGGAGAGAGTTGGAAGAGAGGGTTCGACGCACCTGGCAAGCGAGACAAGAGAGGGAGAGACAGGAGAGACAAAACCAACCAAGTTATTTCCAGCGCATATATGACTTCCTGACAGGATTTTGGTTGTTTTTGCAGATGGAAGAACCATTGCTTTTATAGAAGAATAAACTTCGTAATCCTTTTATGATAAAAGACCGTTTAATAGGTTATTTCTACGCAATTTACCATTACGTCTTTTAGGCTTTATTGCACGTATATTCAACTTTTGAATTAATTCTTTTCATTTTTAAATAAATGAAAATAACTTTGAAGTTGATCAATTAGTCAGTTTTTACCGTATATGGGCAGAAAAACCGAAAAAATCCGATTTGTGGTCGATAAGAACAAAAAAACGTTTTTTAGTCAGTAAAAATGGAACAAAAAACGTTTTTTCGTCATCATCATCATCATCATCATCACTGCATCAAAGACACACACACACACACATACACACACAGACACACCCACACACAGACACACAAACACTACACCACTGCACAACACTCTTTAGGGAGAAGTTTGAATCGGAAGAAAAAGTCGTGGGGTGAGTGATGATGATGATGATGGATGGATCCATGAATTGGTGCATGGATGGGTGCATGCATGGATAGATGCATGAATTGGTGCATGGATGCATGCATGGATGGCTGCATGGATGGCTGCATAGATGGGTGCTTGAATGGGTGCATGGATGGATGCATGGACGGATGCATGGATGGGTGCATGGATGGTTGTGTGGATGGATGCATAGATGGGTGCTTGAATGGTTGCATGGATGGATGCATGGATGCATGCATGGATGGGTGCATGGATGGATGCGTGGATGGATGCATGGATGGATGCATGGATGGGTGCATGGATGGTTGTGTGGATGGATGCATGGATGGATGCGTGGATGGATGCATGGATGGATGCATGGATGCGTGCATGGATGGATGCATGGATGGGTGCATGGATGGGTGCATGGATGGCTGCATAGATGGGTGCTTGAATGGGTGCATGGATGCATGCATGGATGGCTGCATGGATGGCTGCATAGATGGGTGCTTGAATGGGTGCATGGATGGATGCATGGACGGATGCATGGATGGGTGCATGGATGGTTGTGTGGATGGATGCATGGATGGATGCGTGGATGGATGCATGGATGGATGCATGGATGCGTGCATGGATGCATGCATGGATGGGTGCATGGATGGGTGCATGGATATTTTTTTCAGATCAAGACTACAAGAAATGGGATGGGAAGAAGAAAGATTCTAAAGGTATTGGTGGTGATGATGATGATAGTGAGGATGATGATGATGATGATGATGATTATGATGATGATCCATATTGAGAGAGACAATTAATTTGTGTTGGTGATGTTTTTAGAGAAGAAGCAAGATGAATCGACAAAGAGCTCTGATGGAGTGAAGAAAAAGAAGGTATCAATTGAGAAAAAAGAAGAGGAAGAAAGGAAGGAGAGAGAAATGAAGGAGAGAGAGAAGAAAGTGAGAGAAAAGAAAGAGAGAGAACTGAAAAAAGAAAACAAAAAACAAGAAAAAACAAGGAAAGAAGAAAAAAAGAAGAGAAAAGAAGATGAAAGAAGGAGAAAAGAAGAAGAGAAAAAAGAAGAAGGAAAAAGAAAGAAGAAAGAAGAAGAAGAGAAAAAGAAGAAGGAGGAGAAAGAAAAGATGAAGAAGATGGAAGAAAAAGAGAGGAGAAGGAAAGAAGAAGAGGCAATGGAGAGAAGAAGGAAAGAAGAGGAAGAAGAAAGAAGAAACAGAAATGAAATAGAAGAGAAAAGGAGGAAGAAGGAAAAAGAAATAAAGAGAAAGGAAGAGGAAGAAAAAGAGAGTAGGAGGAAGCAAAAGGAAGCAAGAGGGAAGAAAAGAAAAATTAAAGAAAATGAAAGAAAGATGAGAGAAGAGAAAGAACGGATGGAGAAGGCAAAAATAAATAAAGAAAAAGAAAAGAATGAAAAAATAGAAAGAGAAAAAAAGGAGAAAAAGAAGAAAAGAAAAGTAGAGAGAATGAAAGAAGAGAGAGGAAAGTAGAGAAGAAAGTTGTCGAAAAAAAGAAAGAAATTGAAGACAAAAAAGATGAGAGGAGGGGAAGAGAGGAAGAAAGAAAGCAAGGGAAAGAAATGAGAGAGAGAAGAAACCCTCAAGAAGAAGGAGTGGTGGGGAGAGGAGAAGTGGTGGAGGGGGATGTTGAAATGGAGGAAGGTGGAGTTGATAGAGGGGAGGTGGAGGGTGGTGCTGAAAGAATGGACGTGGAGGGTGAGAGAGTGGAAGGGGAGGTTGAGAGGGTGAAGAAGGAAGATGGGAGAGTGGAGGAAGAAGAGGGAAGGGTGGAGGGAGAAGAGAGAAGGGTGGAGGGAGAAGAGGGAAGGGTGGAGGGAGAAGAAGGAAGGGTGGAGGGAGAAAGGGTGGAGGTTGAAATGATGGAAAGGGAGGGAGAGAGGATGGGAGAGGAGGGAGAAAGGATGGGAGGATCAGAAAAAGAAATGCAGGGGGAGGTTGGAAGAGTGGAAGTGGATGGAGAGAGGAGAGAAGGGGAGAGGGAAGAGAGTGGGGGAGAAGAGTTGAGTGTGGAATATGAAATGTGACTCATATGACCTCTTCATCATCATCATCATCACCATCATCATCATCATCATCACCATCATCATCATCATCATCATCATCATCACCCATCATCATCATCATCACCAACATCATCACCCATCATCATCATCATCACCATTGTTATTCATTTGAATATGTTTCAGTTAGTTTGTTTCAAAACATCTTAAAGTTACCATTTTTCACAAATCTCAGCTATTAAAAGCAAAATTTCGTTCACAAATAAATGTTGTAATCGCTAGACTTCACGTGGTATTTCTATTTAGAACTTAAAAACGCAGATCATGATTTTATTGAGTGTACTTTTAACCATGATGTCATCAATATTTATAAATAAACAAAAGAAACTCGAAAATAAAAATAATTTTAAATAAAGATTATTTGAAACAATATTTTGAATTCATTCTTTTTATTTTCAAATAAATAATCATAATTTGCGAAATGTTCAGTTTATAGTTTTCAAGGTGAAGCAAAAAATTAATACGTAAAAAATTGTTTATTTTTTGGAAAATCCGTTTTTTTTAAATAAGAATTCCGTTTATTTCTGAAAAAAGTCCGTTTTTCCTCGTAAAAAATCCGTTTTTTCTCGTAAAAAATTCGTTTTTTCTCAGTAAAGCTCCGTTTTTTTTCCATAAAAAATCCGAAAAAATATTTATTTCCCAATTCTTTTCTATCACGATTCTTTGTTTTGAATTACGCTATTTTCAACGTCATCGTTTTCAAAACAATCTATTTATTGAGGCTTTCTACAATTTTCTTACTTTAGAACATACTGTCTTTTTGCACATCCTTATTTGAATTGAAACCCACTTTCGGCATTTTTATTTGAATAACAAACCTAAACTCAACATTCTTTTTTGATTAAAACCTCACTTCCTGCTATAAAGCGATCTCACGTCTAGAAAAACATATTTTGAAAAGCAGTCACAATGAACCACCACAAACACCACAATGCTGAAAGAAGTTCCAAAAACCACAAAAATCCCTTATACCTTCCCGAAAAAAAGAAAACACCAAGAACAAAAAACAACAACAAAAACAACCGACTCCGAATACCCAACTTTCGATTCGTCGACTGCAACCCCGATCGCCAAATGGCAATCGATCTCGAACGAGCCGAACAGGAGCATCGTCGGCGAGAGCTGGAAGAGCGACGTGAAGAACGAGCGAGGCGCAGGCGAGAAAGGTCCCGTCGTGCCGCATCTCAGAGCGTCTGGCAACGCATGCTTCAAGGCATGAGCAGAGAGCGGTATGGAAGCGATGAAGATGATGACGACGACGTGGAAACTCCCCCCCATGTGAGGAGAGAGTTGGAAGAGAGGGTTCGACGCACCTGGCAAGCGAGACAAGAGAGGGAGAGACAGGAGAGACAAAACCAACCAAGTTATTTCCAGCGCATATATGACTTCCTGACAGGATTTTGGTTGTTTTTGCAGATGGAAGAACCATTGCTTTTATAGAAGAATAAACTTCGTAATCCTTTTATGATAAAAGACCGTTTAATAGGTTATTTCTACGCAATTTACCATTACGTCTTTTAGGCTTTATTGCACGTATATTCAACTTTTGAATTAATTCTTTTCATTTTTAAATAAATGAAAATAACTTTGAAGTTGATCAATTAGTCAGTTTTTACCGTATATGGGCAGAAAAACCGAAAAAATCCGATTTGTGGTCGATAAGAACAAAAAAACGTTTTTTAGTCAGTAAAAATGGAACAAAAAACGTTTTTTCGTCATCATCATCATCATCATCATCACTGCATCAAAGACACACACACACACACATACACACACAGACACACCCACACACAGACACACAAACACTACACCACTGCACAACACTCTTTAGGGAGAAGTTTGAATCGGAAGAAAAAGTCGTGGGGTGAGTGATGATGATGATGATGGATGGATCCATGAATTGGTGCATGGATGGGTGCATGCATGGATAGATGCATGAATTGGTGCATGGATGCATGCATGGATGGCTGCATGGATGGCTGCATAGATGGGTGCTTGAATGGGTGCATGGATGGATGCATGGACGGATGCATGGATGGGTGCATGGATGGTTGTGTGGATGGATGCATAGATGGGTGCTTGAATGGTTGCATGGATGGATGCATGGATGCATGCATGGATGGGTGCATGGATGGATGCGTGGATGGATGCATGGATGGATGCATGGATGGGTGCATGGATGGTTGTGTGGATGGATGCATGGATGGATGCGTGGATGGATGCATGGATGGATGCATGGATGCGTGCATGGATGCATGCATGGATGGGTGCATGGATGGGTGCATGGATATTTTTTTCAGATCAAGACTACAAGAAATGGGATGGGAAGAAGAAAGATTCTAAAGGTATTGGTGGTGATGATGATGATAGTGAGGATGATGATGATGATGATGATGATTATGATGATGATCCATATTGAGAGAGACAATTAATTTGTGTTGGTGATGTTTTTAGAGAAGAAGCAAGATGAATCGACAAAGAGCTCTGATGGAGTGAAGAAAAAGAAGGTATCAAAAGAGAAGAAAAAAGAGGAAGAAAGGAAGGAGAGAGAAATGAAGGAGAGAGAGAAGAAAGTGAGAGAAAAGAAAGAGAGAGAACTGAAAAAAGAAAACAAAAAACAAGAAAAAACAAGGAAAGAAGAAAAAAAGAAGAGAAAAGAAGATGAAAGAAGGAGAAAAGAAGAAGAGAAAAAAGAAGAAGGAAAAAGAAAGAAGAAAGAAGAAGAAGAGAAAAAGAAGAAGAAGGAGAAAGAAAAGATGAAGAAGATGGAAGAAAAAGAGAGGAGAAGGAAAGAAGAAGAGGCAATGGAGAGAAGAAGGAAAGAAGAGGAAGAAGAAAGAAGAAACAGAAATGAAATAGAAGAGAAAAGGAGGAAGAAGGAAAAAGAAATAAAGAGAAAGGAAGAGGAAGAAAAAGAGAGTAGGAGGAAGCAAAAGGAAGCAAGAGGGAAGAAAAGAAAAATTAAAGAAAATGAAAGAAAGATGAGAGAAGAGAAAGAACGGATGGAGAAGGCAAAAATAAATAAAGAAAAAGAAAAGAATGAAAAAATAGAAAGAGAAAAAAAAGGAGAAAAAGAAGAAAAGAAAAGTAGAGAGAATGAAAGAAGAGAGAGGAAAGTAGAGAAGAAAGTTGTCGAAAAAAAGAAAGAAATTGAAGACAAAAAAGATGAGAGGAGGGGAAGAGAGGAAGAAAGAAAGCAAGGGAAAGAAATGAGAGAGAGAAGAAACCCTCAAGAAGAAGGAGTGGTGGGGAGAGGAGAAGTGGTGGAGAGGGATGTTGAAATGGAGGAAGGTGGAGTTGATAGAAGGGAGGTGGAGGGTGGTGCTGAAAGAATGGACGTGGAGGGTGAGAGAGTGGAAGGGGAGGTTGAGAGGGTGAAGAAGGAAGATGGGAGAGTGGAGGAAGAAGAGGGAAGGGTGGAGGGAGAAGAGAGAAGGGTGGAGGGAGAAGAGGGAAGGGTGGAGGGAGAAGAAGGAAGGGTGGAGGGAGAAAGGGTGGAGGTTGAAATGATGGAAAGGGAGGGAGAGAGGATGGGAGAGGAGGGAGAAAGGATGGGAGGATCAGAAAAAGAAATGCAGGGGGAGGTTGGAAGAGTGGAAGTGGATGGAGAGAGGAGAGAAGGGGAGAGGGAAGAGAGTGGGGGAGAAGAGTTGAGTGTGGAATATGAAATGTGACTCATATGACCTCTTCATCATCATCATCATCACCATCATCATCATCATCATCACCATCATCATCATCATCATCATCATCATCATCACCCATCATCATCATCATCACCAACATCATCACCCATCATCATCATCATCACCATTGTTATTCATTTGAATATGTTTCAGTTAGTTTGTTTCAAAACATCTTAAAGTTACCATTTTTCACAAATCTCAGCTATTAAAAGCAAAATTTCGTTCACAAATAAATGTTGTAATCGCTAGACTTCACGTGGTATTTCTATTTAGAACTTAAAAACGCAGATCATGATTTTATTGAGTGTACTTTTAACCATGATGTCATCAATATTTATAAATAAACAAAAGAAACTCGAAAATAAAAATAATTTTAAATAAAGATTATTTGAAACAATATTTTGAATTCATTCTTTTTATTTTCAAATAAATAATCATAATTTGCGAAATGTTCAGTTTATAGTTTTCAAGGTGAAGCAAAAAATTAATACGTAAAAAATTGTTTATTTTTTGGAAAATCCGTTTTTTTTAAATAAGAATTCCGTTTATTTCTGAAAAAAGTCCGTTTTTCCTCGTAAAAAATCCGTTTTTTCTCGTAAAAAATTCGTTTTTTCTCAGTAAAGCTCCGTTTTTTTTCCATAAAAAATCCGAAAAAATATTTATTTCCCAATTCTTTTCTATCACGATTCTTTGTTTTGAATTACGCTATTTTCAACGTCATCGTTTTCAAAACAATCTATTTATTGAGGCTTTCTACAATTTTCTTACTTTAGAACATACTGTCTTTTTGCACATCCTTATTTGAATTGAAACCCACTTTCGGCATTTTTATTTGAATAACAAACCTAAACTCAACATTCTTTTTTGATTAAAACCTCACTTCCTGCTATAAAGCGATCTCACGTCTAGAAAAACATATTTTGAAAAGCAGTCACAATGAACCACCACAAACACCACAATGCTGAAAGAAGTTCCAAAAACCACAAAAATCCCTTATACCTTCCCGAAAAAAAGAAAACACCAAGAACAAAAAACAACAACAAAAACAACCGACTCCGAATACCGAACTTTCGATTCGTCGACTGCAACCCTGATCGCCAAATGGCAATCGATCTCGAACGAGCCGAACAGGAGCATCGTCGGCGAGAACTGGAAGAGCGACGTGAAGAACGAGCGAGGCGCAGGCGAGAAAGGTCCCGTCGTGCCGCATCTCAGAGCGTCTGGCAACGCATGCTTCAAGGCATGAGCAGAGAGCGGTATGGAAGCGATGAAGATGATGACGACGACGTGGAAACTCCCCCCCATGTGAGGAGAGAGTTGGAAGAGAGGGTTCGACGCACCTGGCAAGCGAGACAAGAGAGGGAGAGACAGGAGAGACAAAACCAACCAAGTTATTTCCAGCGCATATATGACTTCCTGACAGGATTTTGGTTGTTTTTGCAGATGGAAGAACCATTGCTTTTATAGAAGAATAAACTTCGTAATCCTTTTATGATAAAAGACCGTTTAATAGGTTATTTCTACGCAATTTACCATTACGTCTTTTAGGCTTTATTGCACGTATATTCAACTTTTGAATTAATTCTTTTCATTTTTAAATAAATGAAAATAACTTTGAAGTTGATCAATTAGTCAGTTTTTACCGTATATGGGCAGAAAAACCGAAAAAATCCGATTTGTGGTCGATAAGAACAAAAAAACGTTTTTTAGTCAGTAAAAATGGAACAAAAAACGTTTTTTCGTCATCATCATCATCATCATCATCACTGCATCAAAGACACACACACACACACATACACACACAGACACACCCACACACAGACACACAAACACTACACCACTGCACAACACTCTTTAGGGAGAAGTTTGAATCGGAAGAAAAAGTCGTGGGGTGAGTGATGATGATGATGATGGATGGATCCATGAATTGGTGCATGGATGGGTGCATGCATGGATAGATGCATGAATTGGTGCATGGATGCATGCATGGATGGCTGCATGGATGGCTGCATAGATGGGTGCTTGAATGGGTGCATGGATGGATGCATGGACGGATGCATGGATGGGTGCATGGATGGTTGTGTGGATGGATGCATAGATGGGTGCTTGAATGGTTGCATGGATGGATGCATGGATGCATGCATGGATGGGTGCATGGATGGATGCGTGGATGGATGCATGGATGGATGCATGGATGGGTGCATGGATGGTTGTGTGGATGGATGCATGGATGGATGCGTGGATGGATGCATGGATGGATGCATGGATGCGTGCATGGATGCATGCATGGATGGGTGCATGGATGGGTGCATGGATATTTTTTTCAGATCAAGACTACAAGAAATGGGATGGGAAGAAGAAAGATTCTAAAGGTATTGGTGGTGATGATGATGATAGTGAGGATGATGATGATGATGATTATGATGATGATCCATATTGAGAGAGACAATTAATTTGTGTTGGTGATGTTTTTAGAGAAGAAGCAAGATGAATCGACAAAGAGCTCTGATGGAGTGAAGAAAAAGAAGGTATCAAAAGAGAAGAAAGAAGAGGAAGAAAGGAAGGAGAGAGAAATGAAGGAGAGAGAGAAGAAAGTGAGAGAAAAGAAAGAGAGAGAACTGAAAAAAGAAAACAAAAAACAAGGAAAAACAAGGAAAGAAGAAAAAAAGAAGAGAAAAGAAGATGAAAGAAGGAGAAAAGAAGAAGAGAAAAAAGAAGAAGGAAAAAGAAAGAAGAAAGAAGAAGAAGAGAAAAAGAAGAAGGAGGAGAAAGAAAAGATGAAGAAGATGGAAGAAAAAGAGAGGAGAAGGAAAGAAGAAGAGGCAATGGAGAGAAGAAGGAAAGAAGAGGAAGAAGAAAGAAGAAACAGAAATGAAATAGAAGAGAAAAGGAGGAAGAAGGAAATAGAAATAAAGAGAAAGGAAGAGGAAGAAAAAGAGAGTAGGAGGAAGCAAAAGGAAGCAAGAGGGAAGAAAAGAAAAATTAAAGAAAATGAAAGAAAGATGAGAGAAGAGAAAGAACGGATGGAGAAGGCAAAAATAAATAAAGAAAAAGAAAAGAATGAAAAAATAGAAAGAGAAAAAAAAGGAGAAAAAGAAGAAAAGAAAAGTAGAGAGAATGAAAGAAGAGAGAGGAAAGTAGAGAAGAAAGTTGTCGAAAAAAAGAAAGAAATTGAAGACAAAAAAGATGAGAGGAGGGGAAGAGAGGAAGAAAGAAAGCAAGGGAAAAAAATGAGAGAGAGAAGAAACCCTCAAGAAAAAGGAGTGGTGGGGAGAGGAGAAGTGGTGGAGGGGGATGTTGAAATGGAGGAAGGTGGAGTTGATAGAGGGGAGGTGGAGAGTGGTGCTGAAAGAATGGACGTGGAGGGTGAGAGAGTGGAAGGGGAGGTTGAGAGGGTGAAGAAGGAAGATGGGAGGGTGGAGGAAGAAGAGGGAAGGGTGGAGGGAGAAGAGAGAAGGGTGGAAGGAGAAGAGGGAAGGGTGGAGGGAGAAGAGGGAAGGGTGGAGGGAGAAAGGGTGGAGGTTGAAATGATGGAAAGGGAGGGAGAGAGAATGGGAGGATCAGAAGAATTAATGCAGGGGGAGGTTGGAAGACTGGAAGTGGATGGAGAGAAGAGAGAAGGGGAGAGGGAAGAGAGTGGGGATGAAGAATTGAGTGTGGAATATGAAATGTGACTCATATGACCTCTTCATCATCATCATCATCACCCATCATCATCATCATCATCATCATCACCCATCATCATCATCATCACCAACATCATCATCATCATCATCATTGTTATTCATTTGAATATGTTTCAGTTAGTTTGTTTCAAAACATCTTAAAGTTACAATTTTTCACAAATCTCAGCTATTAAAAGCAAAATTTCGTTCACAAATAAATGTTTTAATCGCTAGACTTCACGTGGTATTTCCATTTAGAACTTAAAAACGCAGATCATGATTTTATTGAGTGTACTTTTAACCATGATGTCATCAAAATTTATAAATAAACAAAAGAAACTCGAGAATAAAAATAATTGTAAATAAAGATTATTTGAAACAATATTTTGAATTCATTCTTTTTATTTTCAAATAAATAATAATAATTTGCGAAGTGTTCAGTTTATAGTTTTCAAGGTGAAGCAAAAAATTAATACGTAAAAAATGGTTTATTTCCTGGAAAATCCGTTTTTTAAAAAAAATTCCGTTTATTTCTGAAAAAAGTCCGTTTTTCCTCGTAAAAAATCCGTTTTTTCTCAGTAAAACTCCGTTTTTTTTCTCATAAAAAATCCGTTTTTTTCTCGAGAAAAATCCATTTTTTTCGTTAAAATTCCGTTTATTGGTCCTTATCATCATTTTCAATATCATCAAAACACTCACACATCTTTTCAACTATAGATCCACACTACGCCACTGTAAAATATAAAAATCAAATATTTATTTCCCAATTCTTTTCAATTACGGATCTTTGTTTTGAATTACGCTATTTTCAACGTCATCGTTTTCAAAACAATCTATTTATTGAGGCTTTCTACAATTTTCTTACTTTAGAACATACTGTATTTTTGCACATCCTTATTCGAATTGAAACCTACTTTCGGCATTTTTATTTGAATATAAAACCTAAACTCAACATTCTTTTTTGATAAAAACCTCACTTTCTGCTATAAAGCGATCTCACGTCCAGAAAAACATATTTTAAAAAGCAGTCACAATGAACCACCACAAACACCACAATCTCGAAAGAAGTTCCAAAAGCCACAAAAATCCCTTATACCTTCCCGAAAAAAAGAAAACACCAACAACAAAAAGAACAAACAACAACAAAAACAACCGACTCCGGACACCCGACTTTCGATTCGTCGACTGCAACCCCGATCGCCAAATGGCAATCGATCTCGAACGAGCCGAACAGGAGCATCGTCGGCGAGAGCTGGAAGAGCGACGTGAAGAACGAGCGAGGCGCAGGCGAGAAAGGTCCCGTCGTGCCGCATCTCAGAGCGTCTGGCAACGCATGCTTCAAGGCATGAGCAGAGAGCGGTATGGAAGCGATGAAGATGATGACGACGACGTGGAAACTCCCCCCCATGTGAGGAGAGAGTTGGAAGAGAGGGTTCGACGCACCTGGCAAGCGAGACAAGAGAGGGAGAGACAAGAGAGACAAAACCAACCAAGTTATTTCCAGCGCATATATGACTTCCTGACAGGATTCTGGTTGTTTTTGCAGATGGAAGAACCATTGCTTTTATAGAAGAATAAACTTCGTAATCCTTTTATGATAAAAGACCGTTTAATAGGTTTTTTAGATGCAATTCATTATTACGTCTTTTAGGCTTAATTGCACGTATATTCAACTTTTGAATTAATTCTTTTTATTTTTAAATAAATGAAAATAACTTTGAAGTTGATCAATTAGTCAGTTTTATCGTATATGGGCAGAAAAACCGAAAAAATCCGATTTGTGGTCGATAAGAACAAAAAAACGTTTTTTAGTCAGTAAAAATGGAACAAAAAACGTTTTTTCGTCATCATCATCATCATCATCATCACTGCATCAAAGACACACACACACACATACACACACAGACACACCCACACACAGACACACACACACTACACCACTGCACAACACTCTTTAGGGAGAAGTTTGAATCGGAAGAAAAAGTCGTGGAGTGAGTGATGATGATGATGATGGATGGATGGGTACATGGATGGGTGCGTGGATGGGTGATTGGATGGGTGATTGGATGGATGCATGGATGGATGCATGGATAGGTTCATGGATGCATGCATGGATGGATGCATAGATGGGTGCTTGAATGGTTGCATGGATGGGCGTATAGATGTATGCATGGATGGATGCATGGATGCATGCATGGATGCATGCATAGATGGGTGCTTGAATGGGTGCATGGATGGATGCATGGATGCATGCATGGATGGGTGCATGGATATTTTTTTCAGATCAAGACTACAAGAAATGGGATGGGAAGAAGAAAGATTCTAAAGGTATTGGTGGTGATGATGATGATAGTGAGGATGATGATGACGATGATGATGATGATCCATATTGAGAGAGACAATTAATTTGTGTTGGTGATGTTTTTAGAGAAGAAGCAAGATGAATCGACAAAGAGCTCTGATGGAGTGAAGAAAAAGAAGGTATCAAAAGAGAAAAAAGAAGAGGAAGAAAGGAAGGAGAGAGAAATGAAGGAGAGAGAGAAGAAATCGAGAGAAAAGAAAGAGAGAGAACTGAAAAAAGAAAACAAAAAACAAGAAAAAACAAGGAAAGAAGATAAAAAGAAGGTGAAAAAAGAAGCTGAAAGAAGGAGAAAAGAAGAAGAAAAAAAAGAAGAAAGAAAAAGAAAGAAGAAAGAAGAAGAAGAGAAAAAGAAGAAGGAGGAGAAACAAAAGATGAAGAAGATGGAAGAAAAAGAGAGGAGAAAGAAAGAAGAAGAGGCAATGGAGAGAAGAAGGAAAGAAGAGGAAGAAAAAAGAAGAAAGAGAAATGAAGCAGAAGAGAAAAAGAGGAAGAAGGAGAAAGAAAAAGAAATAAAGAGAAAGGAAGAGGAAGAAAAAGAGAGTAGGAGGAAGCAAAAGGAAGCAAGAGAGAAGAAAAGAAAAATTAAAGAAAATGAAAGAAAGATGAGAGAAGAGAAAGAACGGATGGAGAAGGCAAAAATAAATAAAGAAAAAGAAAAGAATGAAAAAATAGAAAGAGAAAAAAAAGGAGAAAAAGAAAAAGAAGAAAAGAAAAGTAGAGAAAATGAAAGAAGAGAGAGGAAAGTAGAGAAGAAAGTTGTCGAAAAAAAGAAAGAAATTGAAGACAAAAAAGATGAGAGGAGGGGAAGAGAGGAAGAAAGAAAGCAAGTGGAAGAAATGAGAGAGAGAAGAAACCCTCAAGAAGAAGGAGTGGTGGGGAGAGGAGAAGTGGTGGAGGGGGATGTTGAAATGGAGGAAGGTGGAGTTGATAGAGGGGAGGTGGAGGGTGGTGCTGAAAGAGTGGACGTGGAGGGTGAGAGAGTGGAAGGGGAGGTTGAGAGGGTGGAGGAAGAAGAGGGAAGGGTGGAGGGAGAAGAGGGAAGGGTGGAGGGAGAAGAGGGAAGGGTGGAGGGAGAAGAGGGAAGGGTGGAGGGAGAAGAGGGAAGGGTGGAGGGAGAAAGGGTGGAGGTTGAAATGATGGAAAACGAGAAAGAGAGGATGGGAGGGGAGGGAGAAAGGATGGGAGGATCAGAAAAAGTAATGCAGGGGGAGGTTGGAAGAGTGGAAGTGGATGGAGAGAGGAGAGAAGGGGAGAGGGAAGAGAGTGGGGGAAAAGAATTGAGTGTGGAATATGAAATGTGACTCATATGACCTCTTCATCATCATCATCATCATCATCATCATCACCAACATCATCATCATCATCATCATCACCAACATCATCATCATCATCATCATCACCAACATCATCATCATCATCATCATCACCAACATCATCATCATCATCATCATCACCAACATCATCATCATCATCATCATCATCATCATCATTGTTATTCATTTGAATATGTTTCAGTTAGTTTGTTTCAAAACATCTTAAAGTTACAATTTTTCACAAATCTCAGCTATTAAAAGCAAAATTTCGTTCACAAATAAATGTTTTAATCGCTAGACTTCACGTGGTATTTCCATTTAGAACTTAAAAACGCAGATCATGATTTTATTGAGTGTACTTTTAACCATGATGTCATCAATATTTATAAATAAACAAAAGAAACTCGAGAATAAAAATAATTGTAAATAAAGATTATTTGAAACAATATTTTGAATTCATTCTTTTTATTTTCAAATAAATAATAATAATTTGCGAAGTGTTCAGTTTATAGCTTTCAAGGTGAAGCAAAAAATTAATACGTAAAAAATTGTTTATTTTTTGGAAAATCCGTTTTTTTTAAATAAGAATTCCGTTTATTTCTGAAAAAAGTCCGTTTTTCCTCGTAAAAAATCCGTTTTTTCTCGTAAAAAATTCGTTTTTTCTCAGTAAAGCTCCGTTTTTTTTTCATAAAAAATCCGAAAAAATATTTCTTTCCCAATTCTTTTCTATCACGATTCTTTGTTTTGAATTACGCTATTTTCAACGTCATCGTTTTCAAAACAATCTATTTATTGAGGCTTTCTACAATTTTCTTACTTTAGAACATACTGTCTTTTTGCACATCCTTATTTGAATTGAAACCCACTTTCGGCATTTTTATTTGAATAACAAACCTAAACTCAACATTCTTTTTTGATTAAAACCTCACTTCCTGCTATAAAGCGATCTCACGTCTAAAAAAACATATTTTGAAAAGCAGTCACAATGAACCACCACAAACACCACAATGCTGAAAGAAGTTCCAAAAACCACAAAAATCCCTTATACCTTCCCGAAAAAAAGAAAACACCAAGAACAAAAAACAACAACAAAAACAACCGACTCCGAATACCCAACTTTCGATTCGTCGACTGCAACCCCGATCGCCAAATGGCAATCGATCTCGCCCGAGCCGAACAGGAGCATCGTCGGCGAGAACTGGAAGAGCGACGTGAAGAACGAGCGAGGCGCAGGCGAGAAAGGTCCCGTCGTGCCGCATCTCAGAGCGTCTGGCAACGCATGCTTCAAGGCATGAGCAGAGAGCGGTATGGAAGCGATGAAGATGATGACGACGACGTGGAAACTCCCCCCCATGTGAGGAGAGAGTTGGAAGAGAGGGTTCGACGCACCTGGCAAGCGAGACAAGAGAGGGAGAGACAGGAGAGACAAAACCAACCAAGTTATTTCCAGCGCATATATGACTTCCTGACAGGATTCTGGTTGTTTTTGCAGATGGAAGAACCATTGCTTTTATAGAAGAATAAACTTCGTAATCCTTTTATGATAAAAGACCGTTTAATAGGTTTTTTAGATGCAATTCATTATTACGTCTTTTAGGCTTAATTGCACGTATATTCAACTTTTGAATTAATTCTTTTTATTTTTAAATAAATGAAAATAACTTTGAAGTTGATCAATTAGTCAGTTTTTATCGTATATGGGCAGAAAAACCGAAAAAATCCGATTTGTGGTCGATAAGAACAAAAAAACGTTTTTTAGTCAGTAAAAATGGAACAAAAAACGTTTTTTCGTCATCATCATCATCATCATCATCACTGCATCAAAGACACACACACACACACATACACACACAGACACACCCACACACAGACACACACACACTACACCACTGCACAACACTCTTTAGGGAGAAGTTTGAATCGGAAGAAAAAGTCGTGGAGTGAGTGATGATGATGATGATGGATGGATGGGTACATGGATGGGTGCGTGGATGGGTGATTGGATGGGTGATTGGATGGATGCATGGATGGATGCATGGATAGGTTCATGGATGCATGCATGGATGGATGCATAGATGGGTGCTTGAATGGTTGCATGGATGGGCGTATAGATGTATGCATGGATGGATGCATGGATGCATGCATGGATGCATGCATAGATGCATGCATAGATGGGTGCTTGAATGGGTGCATGGATGGATGCATGGATGCATGCATGGATGGGTGCATGGATATTTTTTTCAGATCAAGACTACAAGAAATGGGATGGGAAGAAGAAAGATTCTAAAGGTATTGGTGGTGATGATGATGATAGTGAGGATGATGATGACGATGATGATGATGATCCATATTGAGAGAGACAATTAATTTGTGTTGGTGATGTTTTTAGAGAAGAAGCAAGATGAATCGACAAAGAGCTCTGATGGAGTGAAGAAAAAGAAGGTATCAAAAGAGAAAAAAGAAGAGGAAGAAAGGAAGGAGAGAGAAATGAAGGAGAGAGAGAAGAAATCGAGAGAAAAGAAAGAGAGAGAACTGAAAAAAGAAAACAAAAAACAAGAAAAAACAAGGAAAGAAGATAAAAAGAAGGTGAAAAAAGAAGCTGAAAGAAGGAGAAAAGAAGAAGAAAAAAAAGAAGAAAGAAAAAGAAAGAAGAAAGAAGAAGAAGAGAAAAAGAAGAAGGAGGAGAAACAAAAGATGAAGAAGATGGAAGAAAAAGAGAGGAGAAAGAAAGAAGAAGAGGCAATGGAGAGAAGAAGGAAAGAAGAGGAAGAAAAAAGAAGAAAGAGAAATGAAGCAGAAGAGAAAAAGAGGAAGAAGGAGAAAGAAAAAGAAATAAAGAGAAAGGAAGAGGAAGAAAAAGAGAGTAGGAGGAAGCAAAAGGAAGCAAGAGAGAAGAAAAGAAAAATTAAAGAAAATGAAAGAAAGATGAGAGAAGAGAAAGAACGGATGGAGAAGGCAAAAATAAATAAAGAAAAAGAAAAGAATGAAAAAATAGAAAGAGAAAAAAAAGGAGAAAAAGAAAAAGAAGAAAAGAAAAGTAGAGAAAATGAAAGAAGAGAGAGGAAAGTAGAGAAGAAAGTTGTCGAAAAAAAGAAAGAAATTGAAGACAAAAAAGATGAGAGGAGGGGAAGAGAGGAAGAAAGAAAGCAAGTGGAAGAAATGAGAGAGAGAAGAAACCCTCAAGAAGAAGGAGTGGTGGGGAGAGGAGAAGTGGTGGAGGGGGATGTTGAAATGGAGGAAGGTGGAGTTGATAGAGGGGAGGTGGAGGGTGGTGCTGAAAGAGTGGACGTGGAGGGTGAGAGAGTGGAAGGGGAGGTTGAGAGGGTGGAGGAAGAAGAGGGAAGGGTGGAGGGAGAAGAGGGAAGGGTGGAGGGAGAAGAGGGAAGGGTGGAGGGAGAAGAGGGAAGGGTGGAGGGAGAAAGGGTGGAGGTTGAAATGATGGAAAACGAGAAAGAGAGGATGGGAGGGGAGGGAGAAAGGATGGGAGGATCAGAAAAAGTAATGCAGGGGGAGGTTGGAAGAGTGGAAGTGGATGGAGAGAGGAGAGAAGGGGAGAGGGAAGAGAGTGGGGGAAAAGAATTGAGTGTGGAATATGAAATGTGACTCATATGACCTCTTCATCATCATCATCATCATCATCATCATCACCAACATCATCATCATCATCATCATCACCAACATCATCATCATCATCATCATCACCAACATCATCATCATCATCATCATCACCAACATCATCATCATCATCATCATCACCAACATCATCATCATCATCATCATCATCATCATCATTGTTATTCATTTGAATATGTTTCAGTTAGTTTGTTTCAAAACATCTTAAAGTTACAATTTTTCACAAATCTCAGCTATTAAAAGCAAAATTTCGTTCACAAATAAATGTTGTAATCGCTAGACTTCACGTGGTATTTCTATTTAGAACTTAAAAACGCAGATCATGATTTTATTGAGTGTACTTTTAACCATGATGTCATCAATATTTATAAATAAACAAAAGAAACTCGAGAATAAAAATAATTGTAAATAAAGATTATTTGAAACAATATTTTGAATTCATTCTTTTTATTTTCAAATAAATAATAATAATTTGCGAAGTGTTCAGTTTATAGTTTTCAAGGTGAAGCACAAAATTAATACGTAAAAAATTGTTTATTTCCTGGAAAATCCGTTTTTAAAAAAAAATTCCGTTTATTTCTGAAAAAAGTCCGTTTTTCCTCGTAAAAAATCCGTTTTTTCTCAGTAAAACTCCGTTTTTTTTCTCATAAAAAATCCGTTTTTTTCTCGAGAAAAATCCATTTTTTTCGTTAAAATTCCGTTTATTGGTCCTTATCATCATTTTCAATATCATCAAAACACTCACACATCTTTTCAACTATAGATCCACACTACACCACTGTAAAATATAAAAATCAAATATTTATTTCCCAATTCTTTTCAATTACGGATCTTTGTTTTGAATTACGCTATTTTCAACGTCATCGTTTTCAAAACAATCTATTTATTGAGGCTTTCTACAATTTTCTTACTTTAGAACATACTGTATTTTTGCACATCCTTATTCGAATTGAAACCTACTTTCGGCATTTTTATTTGAATATAAAACCTAAACTCAACATTCTTTTTTGATAAAAACCTCACTTTCTGCTATAAAGCGATCTCACGTCCAGAAAAACATATTTTAAAAAGCAGTCACAATGAACCACCACAAACACCACAATCTCGAAAGAAGTTCCAAAAGCCACAAAAATCCCTTATACCTTCCCGAAAAAAAGAAAACACCAACAACAAAAAGAACAAACAACAACAAAAACAACCGACTCCGGACACCCGACTTTCGATTCGTCGACTGCAACCCCGATCGCCAAATGGCAATCGATCTCGAACGAGCCGAACAGGAGCATCGTCGGCGAGAAGAGGAAGAGCGACGTGAAGAACGAGCGAGGCGCAGGCGAGAAAGGTCCCGTCGTGCCGCATCTCAGAGCGTCTGGCAACGCATGCTTCAAGGCATGAGCAGAGAGCGGTATGGAAGCGATGAAGATGATGACGACGACGTGGAAACTCCCCCCCAGGTGAGAGCAACGAGGGAAGAAAACCTTCAACGCGCCTGGCAAGCGGTACAGAGGAGACAAAACGGACCTAGCTTTTTCCAGCGAATATTTGTGTTCCTGAATAGACTCTTGTTTTCTTTGGAGAGGGAAGATTCATTGGATGAAGAAGATTAAACCTTTTAGTCCTTTTGTAGAAAAAGTCCGTTTAATAGGTTATTTGTATGCATTTCACCATTACGCCTTTTTGGCTTTATTACACGTATATATCAACTTTTGAATTCATTTTTTTTATTTTTAAATAAATGAAAATAAAATGCAGAGTGTTCAGTTTATAGTTGGCAAGGTAAACCGACAAATAAATACGGGTTTTCTTTCGTAAAAAATTCGTTTTTTCTGTATATAAAAAACTCCGATTTTTGGTCATTATCATCATGAATAAGATCAATGGCTTTTTTTTTGTCGAAATGATCAACTGAGCAATCATTTGGTAATTAATCTTTCAAATTCAAAATATTAATTTATAAAATTAAAATAATATAACTGACCATTTTGATTTCATCTGAAAAGTTTTCATCATCACCCATTTGTTCTAATCTCCCTAATCTTTGGACAACTTCAAAAGTAATGTTCGAGATTTCGACATTGGCAATGGTGTCTTTGTTGTACATTTCTATTGAATTTAATACTTATTTTAAGAAACGGAGTATCGATGAAACAGAGATGTCCATACTTAGAAGTTTGCTGAAAAATCATTTTTAAAGAATCCAATCCCAATAATTGTTATTCCCGTTTTTCCCGTTCCCGATTTAAAAGTTGATTCGCGTACCCGTCTTTTCCCGTTCCCAATTTGAATGTTGATTCCCGTTCCCGTCCCGAAAACCTATTCCCGGTTCTCGACTTTGCCCGTCCCGAAATTAATTTTCATTCCCGTTCCCGCGGGAGTCCCGCGGGTACCCGGTGTGATCGGGTACCCGGTCCGACGTCTATTCCACACTAGACCACTGTGAATGGAAAGATAAAAATCAAATATTTATTTCCCAATTATTTAAAAAAAAAGGTTTTTCATAAAATTATGTCATTTTCAACGTCGTCGTTTTCAAAACTATTTATTTTTTGAGGCATTCTACAATTTTTTAATTTTAGCGCATATTTTCTCAACTTCGGCATTTTTATTTGAATATAAAACTTAAACTCAACATTCATTTTTGATTAAAACCTCACTTTCTGCTATGAAGCGATCTCACGTCCAGGAAAAAAATTCTTCAAAAAAGCAGTTACAATGGACCACTACAATCCCGAAAGAAGTTCCAAAAACCAAAAATATCAACTTATACCTCCCCGAAAAAAAAACACCAACAAGAAAAAGAACAAACACCAACAAAAACAACCGACTCCGAATACCCGACTTTCGATTCGTCGACTGCAACCCTGATCGCCAAATGGCAATCGATCTCGACCGAGCCGAACAGGAGCATCGTCGGCGAGAAGAGGAAGAGCGACGTGAAGAACGAACGAGGCGCAGGCGAGAAAGGTCCCGTCAGGCTGCAAACAGAACGTTTTGGCAACGCGTGCTTCATTTCTTGATAGGACTCAGGGGGTTTTTAGAGAGACCAGAACCAATAGGTCTAGATGATTCCTTTTAGTCTTTTTGCAAAAAAGTCCGTTTAATAAGTTATTTGTATGTATAGAAGAAGAAACTTCATAATCCTTTTATGATAAAAGACCGTTTAATAAGTTTTTTTTTACACAATTCACCATTACGTCTCCTAGACTTAATTGCACGTATATATCAACTTTTGAATTCATTTTTTTTATTTTCAAATAAATGAAAATAACTTTGAAGTTGATCAATTAGTCAGTTTTCGACGAGGAGGGTGAGAGAGTGGAAGGGGTAGAAGAAAGGGTGGAAGGGAAGGTTGAGAGGGTGAAGAAGGAAGAATGGAGGGTGGAAGAAGAAAGGGTGGAGATTGAATTGATGGAAAGGGAGGGAGAAAGAATGGGAGGGGAGGGGGAAGGGGTATAAGGATCAGAAGAATTGGCACGTGGTGTTTCCATTTAGAACTTAAAAACGCAGATCATGATTTTATTGAGTTTACTTTGAACCATGATGTCATCAATATTTATAAATAAACAAAAGAAACTCGAAAATTAAAATCATCGTAAAAAAAGATTATCTGAAACAAAAATGAAATTTGTAGATTCCCAAGAAAACAACCACAACAACAACAACAGCCATCACAGAGCAAATTTCATTTTTGAAACTTACTTTTAAAGCTAAACAGAATAAAAATATAGAAATATAGAACAAAGAAAAGATAAAAGATAAAAAGAAGAAAAGCTTCGTCAAACAATTTTTTTTATTTCACACTAAAATGGACTCGACATCCTATATAAACCATAAACCAATACAACCCACCCCTATTTACAACAACAACAACACAAACCACAACGCCAACAAAAGCAACTCCGTACAACCCACCCCTATTCACAAAAACAACAACAACACAAACCACAACAACAAAAACAAAACAAAATCCGAAAAGCATACACAAAATCAATCCCAACTATCCAGCGACCGAACCTCCATCATCTATCCCACTCCCTCCTTCAAAAGGTTCACGGTCACCAGTCGTATGATTGACACCACCCCTAGCTCGGAGTTTTCTCGTTCCATCAGTGGATTGTCGTCGGGTAGTACTGACGGTGATGATGGGGATGCCGGCGCCAACAAATGTGATCCGTGCTGCATGCTGGTGTGCATGTGCCCTGGAGACTGTATGTGCAATAATGGCTATTTCCCCGTTTGTATGTGTGGTTGCAACGGTCAGGGCGTGAGATGTCGTTTGTGTTGCGTGGAGGATGACAGTACAAGCGAGAGTACTGACGTGAGCCACAACAGTTTCAGTGAGGTTTACTCGGTCAAGTCCGTTCAAGGCGATCCTAATGGTCCGAAGCAGGGAGATGATGGTCCGAAAAGTCCCCCTCTTCCTGTCTCTCCACCGCCTACCCCGCAACCCACCCCTACGCCCCCTTCCACCCCTACACCGGTGGTTTCGTCCATTGCGGTGGGGGAGTGTGAGGAGGTGGAGGATATAATCATCAACCTCAACCAGACCGGATGCATGGGGGTGGATGAGGTTGTGATTTGTTCCAGAAAGTGTTGCAAAAGTGACTCGAAAGACTGCTGCTGTGGCTGTAAACCCGAGAATGGTGTTGTGTGTTGCGATTGTGGTTGTTGTGGCGAGTGTTGTTGTTGCGGCGGTTGCAATGAGTGTTGTTGTTGTCCCGAGGACTCGTCGCGGCGAGTTTTTGTCCGTTTGAATGACTACGCCACACAAAACTGTTGCTGCTGTTGCTCCGCGAATGACTATTCCCGTTCTGATGCATGTCCCACGACATTGAACTCGACTACATTGAACTCGGCTACATTCAACTCGCCAACTACGACGTCGACATACAATAACGCCACGGCTTTGAGAAAACCACATGGGACGTTGGGTCTGCTTAGGTCGCAGCCCATGATGCCTCACCTCCGCGACGAAATCACTCAAAAAGACGGACCGATTCAGACGAAAGACAGAATTCAATGCCTCAAAGATTATTTGCTGGAAATGCAAATGCATGCGAACCGGAATAGGTTGGAGGATCGGATGTGTTGTGGAAGGAGTATCGTCATGTGTTCCTCTCTGAAAAGTCCGGAAAAAATGAACACTGCGCAGGAATTTGAGTCGAAAGTCAAAGGAAACGAACAGTTCAACACGGACCGTGAGGGCAGCAAATTCTCGGGTAAAAACTTCCAGACTGCTGATAAAGGGGGTTTGAAGACAAAAATGGAGAATTTGAAAAAGTTAGAAATCCCGAACGTCCAGCGGACGATCGTGGGCCAAAATGTTTCGCCCAAAAATGTTTCGAACAATGGCCAGAACTCGTCGATCAAATCGATTTTCGATAAATCTTTTGAATCGAATAAATTATCGAAAAGATTTTTGAGAGAGGTTCTCGAATTGGAAAAAGATGAACAAGAATTTTTTCTGTCAAAGTTGGAAATTTTGGCGGAAATGTCAAAAAAAGAAGCGGCCGAAATGAAGGGTTTGGAAAGTAGCACACCAGATGAGTTGTCCGAACTCACGGAAAACACCTCTGACGAATCTGCAAAAATTAGCAAAAAAACGAAAAAAAATAGCGAAATAAAAAGAAAGAAAAAGAAGAAAAACTTGAAACCCCTGAAAAACAAAAAACTTAAAGCTGAAAAGTGTTGCAGTGAGTCGGACATTAGATTCATGTCCTTGTTTTCCCAGCCGGGCGACTTCTTTTCGGACTCTTCTTCAGACTTTCCTAAAAGCGTATGTTTAAAAATTGCTGTTTTATTTTAAAATTAACTTTTTGAACAATTTATTTTGGTTTAATCGAGCTAACTCTTTTTTTCATGTTAGATTACAAAAATTTATTTCTTTCTCAGCTCCTCTCAACCTCCACAAAAACACTCGGAACTATTTCTTTTTCACCGAAAGACGAGACCTTTCAACGGCTTATTGCCAACCAAAACCAAAGAATAAATGCCAAAAAGACAAAACGGACGTTAGAAGGGATAGAAGGGACCGATTCGACATTTGACCCACTTGATGCGAGTCTAGGAGAAAGCCTAATTGGTGCCTTCTCTGACACGCCTTCGAGTGCTGCCAAAGCAGATTTCATCTCCCCATCGCCATTTTCACCAACTCTCGATTTCCCGACGTCGATCGCCCATTCTGTCGATTTGAACGTTGAAAAGGCAGATGAAAACGGACTAGAAAATCAAACCTGCAACCCTGCAGCAACCATGCAAGAGTTGTTTGATGGGGAAATACACAATGAATTTGAAACATTAAAAATTCAATCAGACTCGATTAACAGTGACGATTCTATCCAAAACCATTTCATCATCGTAACCGACACGACTGACAGCGCCCTGGAAGGAACTGAAGACATTTCCAACTTCGAAAAGATCCAAAAATTAGTCAGAATCACCCAAGAAAATCCCCGAAAACTAAATAACCTCTCTAATTTTATCCACATAAACGATATCCTGAACGACGAGGATTTCTCAAAATGTTCAGAAATTATTAAAAATAAAATTATAGATCAAAATAAACAAGATTATTCATGCCAAGATCAATATGCATCTCTTTCGACCAATATTCGGTCTCAATTCATCGAAAAAGACTCTTTAGATCTGCAACTTCTTCCCCTTCCAAATTGCTCTCATCAAAACCTACAAACATCTTTTTCGTTCGCGCCAACACCCTTTTTCCTGGAGCAAACGATGATTTTCACACCTGAACCCGCTTTTCCCATTTTCTTCTCAAACCAAGCCTACAAACCTACGCCTTCAAGCACCACCATGACTGCATCCGGATTGTCGGAAAACAATCAATTCCAGATCTCAACGTTCCCCACTGATCAGCAGCCGTATCTACCTTACTCTTTAAGATTCTTCCGGACGTCTGAGACAAATGTGCCGAATACCATGTATTCTGCGTCTGAAATTGTACCTTTCGGACCTAAAAGCTCACTGAAAATTTTACCTAAAAACAAAATGATTATGATGAAGAATAAAAAATCAGTGGTGAGAAAAAGAATTTCAGTTTTTAGGAAAAAACTAAAATCTGAAATGTTTGAGAAGCTCAAGGTCATTTATGAAGAAAGAAAGCAATTGAAAGTTGAGGAAAACGAGTTGCTATCAATAAAGAAGAATATACTGTTGAAAATAAATGAGATCCTTGAAAACTTTCCCGTGGTTCCAAATGCCAAGGCCCTTATTTGTCAAAACGGACCTGACTACAGTAGTGTTTGTTCCGATAAGGGAGAAATTTCCAGTGTTGGTGCTACAGAGAGTAGTGTAAGTTTTGGTAGACAATCTGAACTAGATACGGAACGTACCGAAACTGAAAAAACTGATACAGAACGGACTTCGTCTCAAACGACTATATGCGAAGACGATGAACCCTTAAAAAGAAAACAATCCAAAAATGAAAGAAAATCCAAAAGTCCCAGAATTGGATCCAAAAAAATCTATTTAAAGGAGGTTAAAAAAAGTAAATCCGGGAGCCTAAGCAATGATGGAGGGAGGTTCATAATATGTGGTGATGATGATGATGATGATGATGATGATGATGATGATGATGATGAGGAAGAAAGGGATGATGTTGATGATGTTGATGATGATGATGATGATGTCGAATCGATTGGAGATGGTGTGAGTAATGGTACACTGGTGGAGGGGAGTGAGTTGGGTGATAATAATGATGATGATATAGGAGATGATGATGATGATGTTCCTGATGATCATGATGATGTCGATCACGATAATAACCTTGGTGATGATGATGATCAGGATGATGTAGATTCATTCATAGATGATGATGAAGAAGAAAGCTACCAAGAGAATGTTCCCAACACAGTCGAATACATAGACCCTCAGTTTAACGGACGCAAAAAGAACCTGAATTTTTCCATTAAGAAACGTTCTCCCAATGTTGCAGATCTTCTGAACAGGAAAGTAATGATGGAGAAACAACTTGCTCATCTAAACAATCGACTGAGTTTGTTCGAAACTAACATGAATGCCAAGACACTCGGGACACCTCGGACTCACCCGCAACATGAGAGACAAATGATACAAAGAGAATGGCCTGGAATTTGGGACAAAACGGACTTTTTCGATAGAGATAATGGTTTTATCACAGAAGATCAACTGAGTCCTCGGCCGATTTCCCCACTCGATTTCTCGTCAGTCATCCCAAACGAGTATCCATACGTCGATGATTTCGATGATGAACCGATCGGAAACTTCACCAAAAATAGAGGTGTAGAAAAAGCGGGAAAAAATGGCAAAATAGAAGAAAAAAGAAAAACGCCGACGGTGCTTTTTGCGGACAAAGAATTCAGAAGTAGGAGTGCTGCGAACACCCTCAAACCTAGACCCACTCCCTTGGGGTCTCTCAAAAAAAAGCACCCATCCTGCCAGGGCATCAAATTGGTTACCAGGATTTTTAGAGCGACCAAATATTGAATTTTTTTATTCCTTATTATTCTTATTTTTCTCGCTTATTGTTCTATTTCATTGTTTTTATTTTTCTATTTTTTGCTTTCTTCATCTTTCGTTGCATCTTCATTTGAGAAAACCGATCAGATATTTCTAATTCGAAAAAAAAACTAATAAAAATATCGCTTTTTTTTGTAGCTTGAAAACATTTCTTTTTTCAGTTTTACGTCATACATAAACACAATCCAACATTTTTCAAAACAAAATAACTTTCAAATGTGAAGCAAAAAGGACAACATCACCCAAGATGTTAATCAAAGGATTCCTACTCTTCTATTGTCTCATCAACATCCTTAAGACAGCTATATCAGGTTCAATGTTAACCTATATAACTTTATTTAATTTGATTGATTGATTAATTGATGTATTGATTGATTGATTGCTTGATTGATGGATTGATTGATTGATGGATTGATTGAGTAATTGATTGATTATAAATGTGGAAAACGTCCATGTAAACTCATAAAAACGACCATGTCGATTTGAATGTTCAATAACCTCTAAATAACGGACTTTTTCTAATACCGACATATTCTTATCTCCCCTTCTCCCACTCCCAGATCCAAACACCCAAATTCCGATGGACTTGGAGGGGAAGAAAGCAGAGATGAGCAGTGTAGAGAACACCGATGACCCAGGAGGTCCGTTGGGTCTTTTTACTCAGAAACCTGTCAGGTCCGTCATGACCGACAAGAACCGAAAGTGTTGGTGGAGGGTTGACTTGGGTAGGAAGGTGTATACTCACCACATCTTAGTCGACGCCTCTTGTAACAGGTAGGTTTGTGTGTGTGTGTGTGTGTGTGTGTGTGTGTGTGTGTGTGTGTGTGTGTGTGTGTGTGTGTGTGTGTGTGTGTGTGTGTGTGTGTGTGTGTGTGTGTGTGTGTGTGTGTGTGTGTGTGTGTGTGTGTGTGTGTGTGTGTGTGTGTGTGTGTGTGTGTGTGTGTGTGTGTGTGTGTGTGTGTGTGTGTTTTTGTGTGTGTCTCCCTCCCTCCCTTCCTCCCTCCCTCCCTTCCTCCCTCCCTCCCTCCCTTCCTCCTTCCCTCCCTCCCTCTTCCCTCCCTTTCCCCCCCCTCAATAACAGAACCACAGGGGCCGGCGTCTTCAATCTCACCGGCATCTCTAAGGACATGATGGGACAGGTGCAGTGTACGCCTGGGACTCCGCCCGAATTCGCTTGTCCTACAGACGTCGCTTTCCGTTACTTCCGGGTGGGCGGGTGGGGGATCATCATCATGACCATCGCCAACATCATCGTCATCATCATCATCATCATCGCTAACATCATCGCCAACATCATCGTCATCATCGTCATCATCATCATCACCGTCATCATCATCATCATCATCACCGTCATCATCATCATCATCATCATCATCATCATCATCATGCAGGTGGATTGCATAGGTCAACAGCTGATCGTCAACAAATTTAGCGTCGTCAGATTAGAAGGTTGCCTCAGAAAAACTACAAAATAATAATAATAATAATAATAATAATAATAATAATAATAATAATAATAATAATAATAATAATAATAATAATAATAATAATAATAATAATAATAATAATAATAATAATAATAATAATAATAATAATAATAATAATAATAATAATAATAATAATAATAATAATAATAATAATAATAATAATAATAATAATAATAATAATAATAATGTAACTATAATAATAATTATTACGGTTATTTTCATTTTTGTTAATATTCTTATTATCTATATTACTTACTATTATTATTACTATTACTATTATTATTATCATCACCACGACCATCATCATCACCACCACCACCACCACCACCATCATCACCACCACCACCACCACCATCATCACCACCACCACCACCACCATCATCACCACCACCACCACCACCACCATCATCACAACCACCATCATCATCATCATCATCACCGCAAGACGAAGCCGACATCATTCCACCTCCATCCGTCTACGTACCTCCATTCAACCGTCTCCTCATCGCCATCATCCTCCTCTTCCTTCTAGCCATGATCCTCGCCCCTACAGTGTTGGTGAAGTTGATTTGATGATGATTTGTTGAGGAATTGAGTTGATTGTATTTGTTGAGGAGTTGATTTGATTGTATTTGTTGAGGAATTGATTGGATGTTGATTTGTTGAGGAGTTGATTTGATTGTATTTGTTGAAGAGTTGATTTGATTGTATTTGTCGAGGAGTTGATTTGATTGTATTTGTTGAGGAGTTGTTTTGATTGTATTTGTTGAGGAGTTGATTTGATTGTATTTGTTGAGGAGTTGATTTGATTGTATTTGTCGAGAAGTTGATTTGATTGTATTTGTTGAGGAGTTGATTTGATTGTATTTGTTGAGGAGTTGATTTGATTGTATTTGTTGAGAAGTTGATTTGATGATTTGTTGAGGAGTTGATTGGATTGTATTTGTTGAGAAGTTGATTTGATTGTATTTGTTGAGGAGTTGATTTGATTGTATTTGTTGAGGAGTTGATTTGATTGTATTTGTTGAGGAGTTGATTTGATTGTATTTGTTGAGGAGTTGATTTGATGATTTGTTGAGGAGTTGATTGGATTGTATTTGTTGAGAAGTTGATTTGATTGTATTTGGTGAGGAGTTGATTTGATTGTATTTGTTGAGGAGTTGATTTGATTGTATTTGTTAAGGAGTTGATTTGATTGTATTTGTTGAGGAGTTGATTTGATTGTATTTGTTGAGGAGTTGATTTGATGATTTGTTGAGGAGTTGATTTGATTGTATTTGTTAAGGAGTTGATTTGATTGTATTTGTTGAGAAGTTGATTTGATTGTATTTGGTGAGGAGTTGATTTGATGATGATTTGTTAAGAAGTTGATTTGATTGTATTTGTTGAGGAGTTGATTTGATGATTTTTTTACAAGTTGGTCGATCTGTAAGAAAAATGTTTTATTAAATTTAATTTGATGAATTGTTGAAAAGTTGATTTAATTAATATGTTAACTGTTTGAAAAAATAATATTTTAAAGCCTAGCATCGCAAATAATTCAAATGGTTGATTGATTGTGAATTGAAATTGAATCAAATTTTAATTATTTTTATTTTATTTATTATGAATTGAAATTAAATCAAATTTTAATAATTTTTATTTTATTTTATTTTTCAGATATTTTGTTTTCCGCAAGAGATTCATGAAGAAAAAAAACGAAAATGAAGATGAAGATGATGAGGAAGAGGAGAATGTTTCAGATGAAAAGTCTTCGAAGAAGAAGAATGAGAAAGTAGAAGACAAAAAGCGGAAATGGAAAGAAGAAGGAAAGAAGACAACTTATGATTGGGAGACTGGTAAATACAACGTTATAGATGAAGACAAAGATCGCAAAGACAAAGGTCAGAAAGACAAAGGCCAGAAAGACAAAGGCCAGAAAGACAAAGACCAGAAAGACAAAGACAAGAAAGACAAAGACCAGAAGGACAAAGACCCGAAAGACAAAGAAGCGAAGGGAATTGAAGCGAAGGGAATTGACTCCAAAGCGAAGAAGGAGAGCAGAGAGGCTCACAAAGGCATCATCACTTTAGAGGAACGGATGTCGAAAGAAGCTAAAACAAGAAAAGGTTAAAGGAAGATTGGAACAAAGAGTTGGATAAAAATTTGGATTTTAGAAAAAAGATTGAAAAGAGCAGAAAAATTAGTTCTGAAGAATTATTAAAAATTCTTAACATCGTAATTGTTCAATAAATTGGAAAAATATTTTTGAAAAATCTTTAGAATAGTTTAGTTTAGTTTACGGAATTAAACCACGCGGATCTTTTGACCTCTATAATAGTTATAAAAAAAACAAATAAAAAAAACACATATATATATCTAATAATAATTATTATATTAAAATATATATATATATTTATGTTCATGTATATAAATTATTTTTTACTACTATGTCATAGTCGCACTTATAGTTGAATAGGATAGGATAAATGAATTTAACTCAAATAAAATGCAGTAATAAATGACAATAAACAATGTCTTGCATTGAATTCCAGATCTAAAATATTTTTAATTATACGCTTGGTGAGTTCTACAGTAAAAAGTTAACTTTTGTCTTTTAGTCGGACCCTCCATTTCCACACTCATTTCCTTTTAAAGTCATCCCCATCGGCATTACCCCCTAGGCTGTATTGGCATTTCAAACATAAAAATCATTTTTTCAAAATCTATTTAAAATATTTAGATTCAACTTTTAAGTTTCAAAATGGACAAACTCAAAGTGATTGAAGCTTTCAAAGCCACGCTTGTGCCAGACCAACGTGAACCAGCCGAGGCCTACTTAAATGAGGTTTAATAAATCACACTTGAAAATACAAAATCATTAATTTTTTTTCGTTTTTCACATTAATTTTTTTGTGTTCTTATGTATTACGAATTTAAAAATTCCCGATTTTCACTCATTTAGTAGCTTTTAAAACTCTTCTGCTCACAACATGTTTACGCGGCTGAAATAGTTACAGCAACTTTGTAGAACATTCTAGACCACAGACAAGAAAATAAAAATGGCAAACATGTGATGTATAACTAGCAGCTATCATCATCAAGACCACTACATAAACATCATCATCAAGACCACTACATAAACATCATTATCAAGACCACATAATCAACATCATTATCATCATCTCTAGGTGAAGAAGATCATTACCTTCGTGCCGCAGGTCTTCTCGATCGTTCTCGAGGAGCAGCTCGAGCCTGCCATCAGACAGTCTGGTCGGTGCTGGTAGTAGTAGTGGTAGTAGTAGTAGTAGTAGTAGTAGTAGTAGTAGTAGTGGTAGTAGTAGTGGTAGTAGTAGTGGTTGTAGTACTAGTAGTAGTAGTAGTAGTAGTAGTAGTAGTAGTAGTAGTAGTAGTAGTAGTAGTAGTAGTAGTATCTCATATTTTAGATGTGCCCTATACATGGAATTAACTTTCATAACATTTAAGATTATGATGATGTTCATGATAATGATGGAGATGATGGTGCTGATGACAATGATGGCCATGCTGATGATGATACCCCTCCTCCTTCCACAGCTGTAATTTTTCTCAAGAACTCAATCGACAAGCACTGGTCCGAACCCGAAAGCACCACCGCCACCGAACCACTGCCCTTCGTCATACATGAGAGTGATAAGGAGGTGATGATGATGATGATGATGATGATGATGGTGATGATGATGATGATGATGATGATGATGCTGGTGGTGGTGGTGGTGGTAATGATGGTTGTGGTTGCAGTAATGATGATGATGGTAGTGGAGGTGGTTATGATTGTGATGATGATGATGACAGGTGATCAGACAGAACATTGTGCAAGCTGTAGTGACTCTACCTGACACGCTGAGGTAGTTTCATCATCATTATCATCACTGCCATAATCATCATCATCATCACCATTAGGATCATCATCATTATCAATACCACCATCATCGTCATCACCACCACTATTATCATCATCATCACCCCCAGAGAACAATTGGCTCTCTCTATAGGAACTATCATCAAGAGTGACTTTCCAGGTATCTATCATTATCAGGACTACTACTGCCACTACTACTACTACTACTACTACTACTACTACTACTACTACTACTACTACTACTACTACTACCAATACTACTACTACCACTACTACTACTACTACTACTACTTCTAATACTACTAATACTACTACGACTAATACTACTACTACTAATACTACTAATACTAATACTACTACTACTACTACTACCACCACCACCACATCATCATCATCACCACCCAGG
>OX030971.1:745267-772767 GCA_943735955.1 Piscicola geometra | reverse complement strand
CAATTAATTCATTATAATTAGGTTTGGTCAATTAATTCATGTTATTTAGGTTTGATTAATTAATTACATTTAGGTTTGATTAATTAATTATATTTAGGTGTCATTGATTAATTTATTATAATTAGGTTTGATTGATAATAATAGGGTTAATGTTGATTGTGTGATATAATGGTAATAGTAATAATTGCTTAATGACGACTATCATCACTACCCTCCTTAGCGACTATTATCATCATCACCACCCTCCTTAGCGACTATCATCATCATCACCACACTTCTTTGTAACTATCACCACCATCACCACCCTCCTTAGCGACTACCATCATCACCACCCTTCTTTAGCGACCATCATCATCATCACCACCACCACACAGGCTTGCTGGATGGTGCACAGGTTTGCACACATCAAGTTCAAAGTACCGCAGAATGCACTTGTGGTGAGTGATGATGATGATGATGGTGGTGATGATGATGATGGTGGTGGTGGTGGTGATGATGATGATGATGATGATGATGATGATGGTGGTGGTGATGGTGATGATGGTGATGATGATGGTGGTGGTGGTGGTGATGATGATGATGGTGATGATGTTGGTGATGATGATGATGGTGATGGTGGTAGTGTTAATAATTTATCAACATAGTTTTATTTGTAGTAATAGTAGTAGTAGTAGTAGTAGTGGTAGTAGTAGTAGTAGTAGTAGTGGTAGTGGTAGTAGTGGTAATGGTAGCTGTAGTAGTAGTAGTATTATTAGTTGCAGTAGTAGTATCATCATCATCAACACCCCCCCCCCCCCAACAGATAGCAGAGTTGTTATTGAACCTCTTGCACTCCGACCCTGACCTTCCCGTCAAGGTGGAAGCCGTCCTTGGTCTGCATGACCTTCAGAATGAACAAGAAAAGGGTGTGTGTGTGTGTTTTTGTGTGTGTGTGTGTGTGTGTTTGTGTGTGTGTGTTTGTGTCTGTGTGTGTCTCTGTGTATGTGTATGTCTTATTTGGTCAATGGCCTGCCCAACAGTGCAAGAGTTTCTCGTACCACACATCAAGCAAATCTTCACGGGTTGGTGGAATCTGTCCCGTGTATAAGACGCAGTTTAATTCCTTCTTTTAATCTGTCCCGTGTATAAGACGCGGCTTAATTAATTTGTAAATATATTCCATGCATATAACAGTGAAAAACACACACACAGGAACAATCAAGTATACAAACATCCAAAAAATCCTCACAAACAAACACAAATACACACACAAACACAAGAAAACAAACTTACACACACACACACACACCCACATTATAACACACACTCACACACACAAACAAACACAGACACACACAAACAAACACACACACACACACACACACACAAACACACACAGACCTGCTTGCTCTGGTTAGAATCACAGAAGTGGAGGACGTGAACTCTTGCCTTCAGAACCTGGTCTACTCCTTCGAAGCCCAGATCCAACCACTAGCCTACGACATGACAGTGCATCTGGTGCGTGCGTGGTGCTGGTAGTAGTAGTAGTGGTGGAGGTGGTAGTAGTAGTTGTGGTAGTAGTAGTAGTAGTAGTAGTATTAGTAGTAGTAGTAGTATTAGTAGTAGTAGTAGTGGTGGTAGTAGTGGCAGTAGTGGTAGTGGTAGTATTTGTTTTAATACAATATACTATAAATAATACTTGAACTACACAAACACAACCCCTACATACAAACCCCACACCCAAACACACACATACAGGCACCCACACAAAACCCCACACCCAAACACACACCCACACAAAACCCCACACCCAAACACACACTCACACACACACACTCACACCCACACACAAACACACACACCCACACAAAACCCCACACCCAAACACACACAAAACCCCAAACACACACCCACACACACATACCCACACACACACACATACCCACACACACACACACACAGGCAGAGACAGCGAACAACCTGCTAGCGGCCACGACGGCAGACCCAGCGACCGACCACTCCGGCTCTCTCATGAGTGTCCTCTCCACCCTCGAGACCCTCTGTCAGGTGCTCGAGGAGCATAAGGAGGTGTGTGTGTCTGTGTGTGTGTGTTTGTGTGTTTGTGTGTGTGTCTGTGTGTGTGTGTGTGTGTGTAAGTGTGTGTGTCCGTGTGTGCGTGTGTGTGTGTGAGTGTGTGTGTCATCATCACCACCACCATTACCATCATGACTAGTGCATCATCATCATCACTATGAAGTGTATCATTATCATCATGACTATGTAGTGCATCATCATCATCATCATCGCCATCATCATCACCATCATCATCACCACCATCATCATCATCACCACCTCGTCAGACACTGCAGTCTATAGAGACGGTGGTGATCGAAGTCATCAAGGCAATCCTCGTCTCCAACAACTCTGGTGTGTGTGTGTGTGTGTGTGTGTGTGTGTGTGTGTGTGTGTGTGTACACGTGCATATATATATATATGCATAGATATGTTTATATATTTGCACACACACAAAACACACCTAAAAACACAAACAAACACGCCCAAATACAAACACACACACACACACACAGTAAAACACACACAACCACACAAACAAAAACACACACACACACATGCACACAAACACACACACGCACACACACACACAGACTACTTCGAGTCGATGTTTAGTCTCATCCACAGCCTGACGGTCTCTCAAGTAACACCCCAAATGTGGGAGGCCCTACCCGTCATCTACCAGCTCTTCAAGTATGTGTGTGCGTTTGTGCGTGTGTGTGTGTGTGTGTGTGTGTGTGTGTGTGTGTGTGTGCGTGTGTGTGTATGTGAACCGATTTAGGTGCTGATAATGATAATGAGGATGATAATAACAATAATGATGATGAATACGATGATAACAAAGGTGTTGATGAGCGTGATAATGATGAAAGAGATCATGATGATGATGATCACTTGTAGATCATGATGATGATGATGATGACATAGTCATGATGATGATGATCACTTGCAGATCATGATGATGATGATCACTTTTAGATCATGATGATGATGATGATGATAATCACTTGTAGATCATGATGATGATGAGCACTTGTAGATCATGATGATGATGATCACTTGTAGATCATGATGATGATGATCACTTGCAGATCATGATGATGATGATCACTTTTAGATCATGATGATGATGATGATGATGATCACTTGTAGATCATGATGATGATGAGCACTTGTAGATCATGATGATGATGATCACTTGTAGATCATGATGATGATGATCACTTGTAGATCATGATGATGATGATCACTTGTAGATCATGATGATGATGATGATGATGATCACTTGTATATGATGATGATGACGATGACATAGTCATGATGATAATGATCACTTGTAGATCATGATGATGATGATCACTTGTAGATCATGATGATGATGATCACTTGTAGATCATGATGATGATGATCACTTGTAGATCATGATGATGATGATGATGATGATCACTTGTATATGATGATGATGACGATGACATAGTCATGATGATAATGATCACTTGTAGATCATGATGATGATGATCACTTGTAGATCATGATGATGATGATCACTTGTATATGATGATGATGATGATGAGGATGACATAGTCATGATGATGATGATCCACCACCACCACGACCACGACGGCCTCAGGAAAGAAGACAACAGCGAATTCTTCACGGACATGATGCCAGCACTACATAACTACGTGACGGTAGACCCAGCGGCGTGCATCACAGACCCGGCCCGCATCGAGACCATCTTCAATATGGCCAAGGACGTGAGTTGGGTCAGGGTGGGTTAGGGTTAGGGTGGTGGGTTAGGCGAGGGGTGTGGGCTGGAATGGGTTGGGGTGGTGTGGGGTTGGGGTGGGTTAGGGTGGGATGGGTTTAGGGTGGGGTGGTTTTGGGTTGGGGTGGGTTAGGGTTGTGTGGGGTTAGGGTGGATATGGTGTGGGTTGGGGTGGGTTAGGGTGGGGTGGGGTGGGTTAGGGTAGTGGGTGAGTTGGATAGGGTGGGTTAGAGTGGTTGTGGTGATGATTATGGTAGCGACGACTTTACTTTTTCTTTTTAAAATATTATTCAGTATTATTCAGTGCTGTTTTCATTTGTCTCTTATTATTACATTGGTGATGAGTATCACAATCATGAATTTTATATTTATTTCTCATTACTATTATTATCGTCATTATAATCATCATCACAACAACAACAACAACAACGACGACGACAGGTGCTGACGAACGCCGAGGCAGGTGAGGACAGTGAGTGTCACGCGGCCAAACTGCTCGAGGTGATGTTGCTGCAGTACAAGCAGGAAGATGCTCTCGTGTGCAAGGTGTGTGTTTATGTGTGTGTTTGCGTGTTTGTTTGTGTGTTTATACGTTTGTTTGTGTGTGGGGGTGGGTTGAGGTTTGTTTGTGTGTGTTTTTTTATGTGAGGGGGGGGTTTGTTTGTGTGTGTTTGTTTATGTGTGAGGGGGAGGGGCTTGTTTGTGTGTGGGTGTGGGGTTTGTATGTGCGTGTGTTTATGTGTGGGTTTGTATTTGTTTATGTGTAAGGGGGAGGGGTTTGTGTGTGTTTATGTGTTTATGTGTTTAAACATGGGTAATGAACAGATGACGCCCCTCTTCTTGGACCTGGTGCTGAGCAGACTTTCGAAGGAAATCAAAGATCATGAGTTGAAGACTATGTGTTTGCAGGTGTGTGTGTGTTTATGTGTGTGTGTGTGCTTGCGTGTCATGATCATGATCATCATCATCTCCATCATGATCATCATCATCACCAGGTGATCTTGGCAGCCATCTACACCAACCCCTCCCTCACTCTGGCACTCCTCCAAGAAGTTCCCCTGCCGCAGGAGGTATCGTCATCATCATCTCCATCATCATCATCATCATCGTTGCCATAATCATCATCATCATCATCGTTGCCATAATCATCATCATCATCATCACCACTATCACCATCATCATCACTACTATCATCATCATCACCTCACAGGGAGGCATGGTGATGAAAGTGTTGGAGGAAGTCATTAAGGAACACGCTTCTTTTTACGGGTGCCTGCCATCATCATCATCACCATCATTACTATCATCATTACCATAAACATCATCATCATCATCACTATCACCATCATTACTATCATGACTACCATCATCATCACTATCACCACTTTCATCAATACTATAATTATCATCATCATCATCACACCACCATCATCATCATCCCCACCGCCACCACCATCATCACCACCATCATCATCATCACACCACCATCATCACCACCACCATCATCACCATCATCATCATCACCACCATCCCCCCCCCCCCCGATAAAGAATCCACGACCGCAAGATGTACATAATTGGACTGAGCACCCTTCTCTCCCTCACCTCCCCCCTCCGACCCCCCTGCCTCACCACCCTTGCACCCACCCTACTGCCCTCCCTCATACAGGTGGGCTGGTGCTCTTGATGATGATGGTGATTGTAAGGTTTAGAGTTAGGGTTATCATTATCACCACCATCATCATCATCATTACCATCATCATAACCATCATCATCATCATCATAACAATCATTATCATAACCATCATCATCATCATCACTATTATCATCACCATAACTTTCAGGTCTTCAAGAGTATCAAGAAAGCCTATGAGTGTGAGTGATGATGATGATGATGATGATGATGATGATGATGATAGCGATGATGATGATAATGATGATGATGATAATGATGATAATGATGATGATGATAATGATGATGATGATAATTATGATGATGGTGATGATGATGATGATAATGATGATGATGATAATTATGATGATGGTGATGATGATGATGAAGAAGATGATGATGATAATAATGTTAAGGGTTATTATGATGACAATGATGATAGTGAATATATTAATGATGATTGTCATGATGATGATGATGATGATAGCGATGATGATGATAGTCACGATGATGATGATGATGATGGCGATGACACAGACCAAGCGGACGAGGCAGACTCAGAAGACGGTGACAAGGAGGGAGGGGAGGAGGAGGAGGAAGAGGAGGTGAGTCCTGATGATGATGATGACGTCAGAGACCAAGATCACGAGGAGTACATGCAGCGGATGGAAAAGGCGGTGAGTTGGTGGTGTGGTGGTGATGATGATGATGTGGTAATGATGATGTGGTGGTGATGATGATGATGATGATGGTGGTGTGGTGGTGATGATGATGATGATGATGGTGGTGTGGTGGTGATGATGATGATGATGATGATGGTGGTGTGGTGATGATGATGATGATGGTGTGCTGTGATGATGATGATGATGATGATGGTGATGTGGTGGTGGTGATGATGATGATGATGATGGTGGTGTGGTGGTGATGATGGTAGTGCAGCTTTCAATAATTATAATTATTTTAATTACATTAATGATGACAGTAACATAGTTATCTATTAATGATATAATGATAATCATGATATTACTATTAAACTAAGTGCATTATTATGATGATGATGATCATGATGTTACTGACCACCACCACCTCCATCATCACCACCACCATCATCACCAACACCACCATCATCACCAACACCACCATCACCAACACCACCATCATCATCACCACCATCATCATCACCATCACCACCACCATCATCATCATCACCACCACCATCATCATCATCACCACCACAGTACGGCGACGACGACGACGACGACGATGACGATGATGATGACGATTCCGACTTGGACGAAGAGACCCTCCTAGAGTCATACGAAACCTCCATAGATAAGGAAGACGCCGTGGAGGAGTACCAGGTCTTCCGGGCTGTCCTCGAAGGTGTGTATCGTCATCAGGAGCACCTTGTATCATTATCATCATCATCACCAGTTTCGTCATCAGGAGCACCTTGTATCATTATCATCATCATCATCAGTATCGTCATCAGGAGCACCTTGTATCGTTATCATCATTATCACCAGTATCGTCATCAGGAGCACCTTGTATCATTATCATCATCATCACCAGTATCGTCATCAGGAACACCTTGTATCGTTATCATCATCATCACCAGTATCGTCATCAGGAGCACCTTGTATCATTATCATCATTATCACCAGTATCGTCATCAGGAGCACCTTGTATCATTATCATCATTATCACTAGTATCGTCATCAGGAGCACCTTGTATCATTATCATCACTATCAACAGTATCGTCATCAGGAACACCTTGTATCATTATCATCATTATCACCAGTGTCGTTATCAGTACTGACATTAGTATCATCTTTCATCATCATCATCATCATAATTTTCATTTTTGTCATCATCATCATCTACTTGTGTGGTCATCATCTACTCAGATTAAAGACACACACACACACACTCACTTCCATCAACACACACACACACATACACATACATACACATACACAAACACACTTCCATCAACACAACACACACACACACACTTCCATCAACACACACACACACACATTTCCATCAACACACACACACACTTCCATCAACACACACGCACACACACACACACACACACGCACACACACACACTTCCATCAACACACACACACACACTTCCATCAACACGCACACACACAAACGCACACTTCCATCAACACACACACACACACTTCCATCAACACACACGCACACACACACACACGCACACACACACACTTCCATCAACACACACACACACACACACTTCCATCAACACGCACACACACAAACGCACACTTCCATCAACACACATACACACACACACACACAGGCATAGCGGCGACAGAGCCGGAGTGGCATGGGCGACTACTATCAGGACTGAGTGAGGAGGATGCCAAGCAGTTGCAGGAGATCTTCAAGATGGCTGAGAAGAAGAAGGCACACAGTGGTGCGTGCACACATATACACACGTGCACACACAAACACACCAACACACACACACACCCACAAAAAAACTTGAAAGCACACACACAAACACTTGAAAGCACACACACACATAAACACACACACACATAAATACACACACACACAAACACACACACACATAAACACACACACACACACACACACGCATACATACACATATAAACATACACACACCCACATAAACACACATACACATAAACACACACATATAAACACATAAACACACAGAGTCGAAGCGTATAGAGAAGGAGGGAGGATACAGATTCACCAACATGGAAGTGCCGCAAGACTTCTGCTTCAACGGCCCCCCTTCGTGATCATCATCAGCACCACCACTTCATCATTATCATCAGCACCACCACTTCATCATCATCAGCACCACCACTTCATCATCATCATTACTTCATCGTCGTCATCATCCCCATCACAAATTTCCTTTCTTCATCATCTTTACTTTCTTATCATTTCATCATCATCATCATCATCATCATCACCATCATCATCAACACCATCATCATCATCATCATCATCATCAGCAATTCATTCATTCATTCGATCTATTTAATAAGAAAATTTACAAAGGTTGTGTTTTGCTTACATGAATTACATTACAATACAATAACATTTAATATAATCTTAAAAATATAATTTTAAATGAAATTTTAAATATATAATTTTTAATATATGATTATTATGCTTCATAATTATTTTTATTCTGATTACTAATATTTATATTATTAGTATAAGTAAAATATATTTCAAATTTTTTTATAAAGGAAGTTTGACGCCTGAAATAATAAAATGAAGCCAATACTCATTAAAATGATGAGAAATCGTGAAGCTGTTTTATTCCATATTATTACTAACTTAAATTATTTTGGCATTTATATTATTAATCCCACTAAATTATTTTTCACTTAGTTTTTTTATAGTTTCGCAAGGTTGTGATGATGAAGATGACGCTCGTGAAATTGTGTATGCATTTGCTTTCTGCCCCCTACATAAATGAATCTTCGATTGAATTTTTACAATTAATTTATTATTAAAAATCTATTTATTCCTTGAGATTAAAGCTTTCAGTGGAATACATTAATGTTTACTGGGGAGGTCGTTCGACGGAGGTAGATAAGAAAACTCAATTGACAAATAATTAATTAAAATTATTTTAATACTTGGGTATTTACTTTCTAATTATTGAATATCAATCATTTTAATGAATATAATTCAAATTCTTTGTTTATAGTGACACAAAAAAGTAAATAAAGTAGATTAATAAAGTTTAAATTTACATTACATATATACGATTTATTATATTACCATAAATAGTTATTACGTCCCAAATATAGATTTATGGACCAAGATATGGAGCGTTATTTTCTTTTATGTTTGCTAATCGTCATTTCAGGTTCCGAAATAGTCCAAGTGAACCATGGTCCGTTTGATCCGGATGAAGACTTAGTGAGTGAGTTGGGAGGGAAATTGGAACACACACTTAGGCATGCAACCACACAAATCTAAGAAAACACATAAACCAACACACATGTCCGCATACAAACGCACACACATTTATGCAAACAACGTATAAACTTAAAAAGACACCTACGCACACACACACACTTACGCAAAGACATACACACACTAACAAAAACCCACACAAACACACTAACAAAAACACACACAAACAAACTAACAAAAACACACACACAGGCTCAAACATCGCCTACAAAAAACCAGTGGATTGCTGCGTTCACGGCTTGAACTGCCTGGCAGCGGTGGACGGAGTGGTCGGCCACTTGGAGGTCAACCTGAGCGGTTGCAGAACTCCATCGATCATCGTCGACCTCGAGGTCGCATACGAGAATCTCGTCGTTGATTTGTATATCGCCACCAACACGTGAGACTTTTTTTTATTTAATTTTTTTAAAGAATTTTAGGAAGATTTTCAATTTCTAGTTTTGCCTCCGGTTTGTGCTTTCTCGAAGCACTATTGCGTTCGGAACGCCTATGAATGTATGGGAGTGTGAAGTACCTCCAAAAAGACCATATAAACATCTAAATTGAGGAAAGAGCGCTATAGAAATTGCTTTGATTGATTGATTGATTGACTAAAGTGATGTCTCTGGTAACAAGACTCTCCCTCCATCAACCGCACAGGAGCACAGAAGTAACAGTTCAATTCCTCAATAGAAAAGAAAACCGCTACGAGAAGAAGAAAGTTGCCAAGACGTTCTTAGTCAATGTCTCGAATGGGGTCCGTAAATACTCGGTCGGACGTCAGAAAGAGAGTTGGAATATAGTCCGTCTTACGCACGGGGCTTCGCTTGAAGTGTTGTTGTATGAAATCAAGGTTACTGTGGAAGCAGGTGAGCTGAAAATACTAAGAATACTGATTTTATTGCTACTTATAATAGTATTTTTATTACTACTAATACTACTACTATTACTACTACTACTACTACTACTACTACTACTACTACTACTACTACTACTACTACTACTACTACTACTACTACTACTACTACTACTACTACTACTACTACTACTACTCCTACTACTACTGCTACTACTACTACTACTACTACTACTACTACTAATACTACTACTACTAATACTACTACCACTAATACTATTACTACTACTACTTCCACCACTATTTTACCTCATCTTATTCTACAGATATCAAAACAGCCACTACTACTACTACTACAAAACCACTGAAAAAGGGGGCCGGTTATGATGATGATGATTACGATTATGAACATTATGATGAATTGTATGACCCAAACGGGGCAAATGAAACCATTTATACTGGAGACTCTAGAGCAGTATTAACAGGTTCGTAATGATTTTAACTAAATGTATTGGATTTTACTAAATTGGATTTTATTGTATTGGATTTTACTAAATTGGATTTTATTGTATTGGATTTTACTGTATTGGATTTTATGGTATTGTATAGTATTTTATTGCTTTGAATTGTTTTTTACTGCATTGTACTCTTTTGCATTGTCTTGTATTGTCTTGTATTGTATTTAGTTTCATTATTCGCTTGCTAAATGTACTAAAAGTATTTAGAAAACAGTGTCAGTATGATGCACACAACACTCGAGCAGGACCTTTCCAGCGTGCATTCTGGACCGTTTTGACTGCAGCGTACCTCTCTTTTGCGTGTAAGTCTCCGAATGCCCTAGTTTTTTGTGTTTTTAGCTTTTAAAGCCCTTCTTAGATTTGAATTATGCTTTATTAATACAAAATCCATGCAGTAATTAGTGGTTCTAACGGACTTTTTTGAAAAGAGCATCTCCTATTGTTTGTTATTTAATTCTTAAAGGCTGAATAATATTTACAATAAATTTCAAAGTGGATGTCTTGTTGTCAAATGCGAATGATTTATCATGAAAGTGCGTCTTTAAGCCATAAAATGGATCAAACCAGACCGTTCTGGAATCGAATTATTGGGAAAACCCGTGTAAAAGAGTTAAAATAATTGAAAGATTCTTGGGGAATTACTTCTTACTTGAAAAAAACCACTTCATTATTTTCAGTTTTTTTGTCTTATCTTTTTCGTTTTTGTTTTCTTCGATTTCATTTTCCTCTTTTTCATTTTGCTTTTTTACTGCGTTTTCTTCAATGTCTTTTTTCTTGTCATTTTCTTTGTTTTGTTTTTTTTTGGTTTTGCTTTTGAATTTTGTTTCTTTATCTTTGTTTTTTTGTTTTTTACTTTTTCCTGCCCTATTATCGTTTTTGACTTCTTTGCCTTTGTTTTTATTTACTTTTTCATTCTTTATATCTTTGTTTACATTTCCCTTTTTGCTCGGTTTGCCTAACTTTGTGTTTCGGCCGAATTTCTTTCCAACCAGCCTCATGTTACCTTTCTTAATTTTAAATGTCGGCTTATTTTTTCCCTTTACATCTTTTTCTTTTTCTAGTTTCTTTTTCTTTAAAAGTTTGTTGAGAAAACCAGTCTTTTTTAGCTTTTTCAGTTCAAAATCACTCTCAATCTTTCTTTCGAGTGCTGCTTTTTCTGCTCTTTTGTGGTCTTCTTCCTCCCTGCCCAGGTACTTTCTCTTCTTGCCTCTCTCAAGCGATGAAGAAGAGGAACTGGAAAGGATGCTCTTTTTGGCATGACCTCTGAAGGCCAGCGGGGGTGGAGGTCGTGTGAAGGTCATTTGAGGTCTTGGTTCGACCTCAGATCCACTCGAAGATTCATCAACCGGCTCTTGCACCCGTTTTTTTCCTATTTTTTTCCACCATTTTTTTCGAATATTTTCTTCTTTTTTTGCTCCAATATTTTCTTCTCTTTTTGCTCCACTATTTTCTTCATTTTTTGCTCCAATATTTTCTTCTCTTTTTGCTCCACTATTTTCTTCATTTTTTGCTTCCATATTTTCTTCTTTTTTTGCTCCAATATTTTCTTCTTTTTTTGCTCCAATATTTTTTTCTTTTTTTGATCCAATATTTTCTTCCTTTTTTGCTCCAATATTTTCTTCTTTTTTTGCTCCATTATTTCCTTCTTTTTTAGCTCCAATATTTTCTTTTATTTTTGCTCCAATATTTTCTTTCTGTTTTTCTTTAATATTTCTTCTCCGTTTTTCTCCATTATCTTGATCCTGTTTCTCTCCAATACTTTGTTCCATTTTTTTCCCAAACTTTTTTTCCCGTTTTTCTTCTATTTTTTTTCGTTTTTTTCCAATACTTTCATCTTGTTTTTTTTCTCTATTTTTTTCCAATTTTTCCCCAATCTTTTCCCTACGTTTTTCTTTAATATTTTCTCTCCGTTTTGCTTCTTTTTGCGAACCATCTCGCAAAACCGGGGCAAACATTTCTTCAGGCTTCGAGGCGATAGGCGGTTGCTGGTTTTCTTTTTCTTTAGAGTCTTTTTTCTTTTCTTTTTCTCCTAACCCTTGTTTTGCATCTGATTCTTTTTCTCCCATATTTTCTTTACTTTTCTTTTTTTCTTCTTCTTCAGAAGAGAAAGAGGAGGAGGAGGAAAGGTTCTGTGTTTGGGGACGCCACTTGCCAGATAAGGGAGGTGGAGCTCTGGCAGGGGGTGTTTTGGTCACTTGTTTGTGCTGTTGCTGTTGGAGTTGTTGTTGTTTCTGTTGTTGTTGTTGTTGTGGTTGTTGTTGCTGTTGTCTTTGTTGTTGTTGCTGTTGCTGTTGTTGCTGTTTCTTTTGTTGTTTCAAGGGTGGAGATGTTGTTTGTTGTTGTTCTTGTTTTGAAATTGGAAAGGTTGTTTGTTGTTGCTGTTCAATTAGGTCTGATTCTCTTTCAGAAACTGTTTTATGAAACTGCACTGCAGTAGGTGAGTTCTTTTCTTCTCGGAGATTGGCAACGGTTTGTTTTGGCAACTTGAAGTCATCGGACATCTGCTTTTGGTATTCCGAGTAATAATGGAATTGTCGTTTCAGTTTCAAGTCCGTCTTCAAATCATCGGAACGAACGGCCGAGCTTTGTGGCCCTGTGTGACTGATTTTTTGTCTTTGGTGTAATTGGCGGTTAATGTCGGACTGTCGTCGGAATACCAGAGTTGGAAGCAAACTTTTTCTCGGTTCGGGACTCGCAGGCTCTGGCGAACCAGAACCATCGAACAGATCTTGTTGCTTTGTGGAGGCATCGTTTGGTGCTCTGGTGAACGGGCGATGCTTCTCGTTCGGAGAGGAAGCATCAGCTTTGTTGGGACTGGCCTGCTTGGATTCGGAGTTGGGCCAAATTTGTCCACTTTCTTGGTGTGTTTCAGAGGCGAAGCTTTTTGGATTGGTTTGTGTCGGACTTTCAGCATCAAAATTTGTGTTTATTGGTTCGATTTGATTTGGGTTTTCAGAATCCAAATTTTTATTTTTTGGATTGATTTGATTCTGGCTTTTGGCATTCGAAATTTTCTTGTTTGGCTTGATTGGATTTATGCTTTCAGGATCCACATTCCTTCTTTTTGTTTTGACTTGAATCGGACTTTTAGCATTTAAGTTTTTCTTGTTTGGTTTGATTTGATTTATGTTTTTAAGATTTACATTTTTCTTACTTGATTTGATTTGATTAAGGCTCGGTTTGATTCGAGTCGAGCTTTTAGCATGAATTCTTTTAGTTATTGGTTTGGTTTGATTTGGGCTTTTAGTATCTAAATTCAGCTTCATTGGTTTGATTTGATTTGGGCTTTCAGCATCTAAATTTATCTTGTTTGGTTTTATTTGAGTGCGATTTTCACCATAAATCTTAATCTTTTTTGGTTCGATTTGATTTGGGCTTTCAGCATCAACATTTTCCTTGTGTGGATTGATTTGCGTGCGATTTTCGCCATACATATTTTTCTTTTTTGATTCGACTTGATTAGGGATTTTAACATCAAAACTTTTCTTTCTTGGTTTGATTTGATCTGGGTTTTCAGCATTCAAATTTTGTTTGAGTTGTTTGATTTGAGTCAGGCTTTTATCATCTAAATTTGACTTTTTTGCTTCCATTTGATTCGAACTTTTTGCACCTAAATTTGCCTGTCTTGGTTTGATTTGATTTGGGCTTTTGGCATCTGAATTTGACTTTTTTGATTTGATTTGATTCGAGCTTATTGCACCTAAATTTGACTTTCCTGGTTTGATTTGATTCGGGCGTTCGACTGCATGTTTATTGGGCTGTGAGTCACTCTTTGGACTACTGTAGAGACCAAACAAGGGAATACTCTCGCTATGGTCAGAGCGTGAATGCATGGATTCTACAGGCGATTCCACAAGAACTGAAAAGTCCGTTTTGTCCGCCTTGTAAAACGCTTCAGTTCGATTTTTTTTCGGACCTGAAACTTTTAAGGAATTTTTTTTCGAATCTTTAACTTTTTTCTTCGTTCTAGTCCTGATGCAATAAACTCTGTAGCAATAATAATAACTATATTTTCCTATGAGGTTAATAAAAATATGAATAATAAGAATGATAATAATTATTATTATTATTAATATTATATAAGATAAATGACCCTTAGTTTCAGTAGACTCACATGCAGACGACAAGCAGACAGAGGAGGACCAGGGAGGAGATGGTTATGATCCAAAAAGTGCTCGTGTGTAGGAGAGAATTCGGGTGAGTTTCAATTGTGATTGTGGTGGTAGCTTCATTTTCTAGCATATTATAATGGTTGGTATTTAAAGTAATATTTTCAGTGTTTTCCAAATAAAAGAAAAATAGTATTATTTCCATTTATAATATTACTTTAAAATAATAAGAAATATTCTCAAGAAATTATTATAAGTCAAACTATTAGTCCTAGTGAAATACTTTAAAAGTAATAAAAAGAGTATTTTACTAGTTGCATTAGATGGTGTTGTTTCAGTAATAATTATCGTCGTTGTAGTAGTGGTGGTAGTTGTTTTAGTAGTAGTAGTAGTAGTAGTAGTAGTAGTAGTAGTAGTAGTAGTAGTAGTAGTAGTAGTAGTAGTAGTAGTAGTAGTAGTAGTAGTAGTAGTAGTAGTAGTAGTAGTAGTAGTAGTAGTAGTAGTAGTAGTAGTAGTAGTAGTAGTAGTAGTAGTAGTAGTAGTAGTAGTAGTAGTAGTAGTAGTAGTAGTAGTAGTAGTAGTAGTAGTAGTAGTAGTAGTAGTAGTAGTAGCAGCAGCAGCAAAATAAATTCCTTACCGGTTTCTGCAAGTACGGAGACTTGGTAAATGAAGAAATTGGTTCCCTTGCAGTACACCTCGACGTATCGGTATTCCTTCTTTCCACTGCATTTTAGCAAATACCATTGATTACTTTTTTTGAGAACACACTCTTTACCCTTTTCCTTGCCATTGTGGACTCCAAGTTCCACAGCTAATAAACTGTGATTGTTAAGGATATTTATCTTTTAGTTACATTTAAATGTATATACTATTTAGACATATATTTAGATACTGTTTTACGGTATTTAACAAAAGTCTTAATAATAAAGAAAGACTCCCACATAATGTCCTACCTGAGGCATAAGAGTTCAATCTTCACTTCAATTATTTTGTATCCAGTTCCAAGATCCAGAACCCATCTGTACTCTACATTAGTGACCGTTGTAGGCGTTTCATATTTGATGCCATTCAGTGGACCACTAGCCGGCTCATTCCCCGAAGCAGATTTCATTGTCGCTACCTTACCGCTGAGGTCTATCTCTTTAATTACTACTTTTTCCTCTGTTTGTGTGTGTGTGTGGGTTTATGTGTTTGTGGGTGTGTGGGTGGGTGGGTGGGTGTGTGTGTGTGTGTGTGTGTGTATGTGTGTGTGTGTGTGTGTGTGTGTGTGTGTGTGTGTGTGTGTGTGTGTGTGTGTGTATGTGTGTGTGTGTGTGTGTGTGTGTGTGTGTGTGTGTGTGTGTGTGTGTGTGTGTGTGTGTGTGTGTGTGTGTGTGTGTGTGTGTGTGTGTGTGTGTGTGTGTGTGTGTGTGTGTGTGTGTGTGTGTGTGTGTGTGTGTGGGTGTGAGTGTGTGTGTGTTTGTGTATGTATAACACATGGACGACCATTGCTTCCAAACAACTAAAAACAGAAAACCTGATTGGCAAATCTCTAGAATAAGGAAGGACAAAAGAAGTTTTTCCAACAGCATGTTGTAAGGAACTTTTATCTTTTAAAATCAGCTTTTAAACTTGATATTGTTTCTCAATTAACTATTCAATTGAAAAATAAAAAAATTGTTTTTATAAAACGTCAAAAACATCAACAAAAAATATAGCGCTAGATATTTTACAAATTTAATGTTTTTATATTGCTTCAAATGGCTTTTATTAATTATATAGATTTTCAATACTTTAAAAATGTGTTTAAGCTTTAAAATTAAAGTTATAAACGGACTTTTTTTGAGTTATTCACGGACGTTGCTCAAACATACTGTGATGGCAGATGCTTTATGAAGACTATAGTATTGATCATAGAAGGCAAGGTGTTATTAAACAGTCTCAAATATAAAACGGATATTAAAAACAATAATTAAAAATCCAAAATTCACGTAAGTGTTGTGAGTCTCAAAATACCTATAATCCATCTTCTCAGATAATCTTTTTCTTTTTAGATTTGTAAGTTTGCTTTAATTTGTATATACCTTTAATCTTGGTTTTTAATTATTTTTATTTGACGATAATTTGTAATTATAATAATAATAATTATAATAATTGTAAGTATAATAATTATAATTATAATAATTATAATTATAAATTTAAGAAAAAGTATAATTATAAAAATTATAATTATAAATATTTTTTTCTTCCTCATTTATCGCTGAGTTGTTGTGGTGCTTTGGTTGGGGCAGGGATCTTAGCTGCTCTCGTAGGCTTTTGGGATGGTCCAAGATTTGATGGTGGTGGTGATGATGATGATGGTGGTGGAAGTAGGGGTGGTGATGATGATGGTGGTGTGGAGGGTGGAGGTGGTGATGATGATGATGGTGGTAGGGGTGGTGATGATGAAGATGATGGAGTAAGTATTGGTAGTGATGATGATGGTTTTAGTGTTAGTGGTGGTGGTGGTGATGATGACGAAGGTGGAGGTGATGATAATGATAGTGGTGTTGGTTTAAGTGCTGGTGGTGGTGATGACGATGATGGTGGGGGTGGTTTTAGTGTTCGTGGGGGTGGTGATGATGATGATGGCAGGGGTGGCGGGTTGATGGTCAATGTATTGAAGACCATTGATTTTCGGCTCCTTCCTTGGAAATATGAGAGGTAGACGATACTGGAGAAGGAGAAGGTGGTCGTCAGTGAAATTGGTGCCATTTCTTGTGCGTCTTATACATGGGTTTGTGCCCAAATGTTACCATTAGCAATTATCATACGCATGCTGTTTATAAAAGCGTAAAAGGAAAATTCACAGCTTCAAAGCGATAAACTAAACTTAGAAAGTCTTGCTGCGCGCTATACATGGGATTTGTAAATAAAAATTTGGTATGAAAGACATTTTATTTTGTGAACTTACGCAAAGATGAAGGCTAGGATGAGGACGCCTGAGACGATGCTCGATACGAGACTTATGTCGACGCCTTTGACGTCTGGGTGGTGGTAGTAGTAGTAGTAGTAGTAGTAGTAGTAGTAGTAGTAGTAGTAGTAGTAGTAGTAGTAGTAGTAGTAGTAGTAGTAGTAGTAGTAGTAGTAGTAGTAGTAGTAGTAGTAGTAGTAGTAGTAGTAGTAGTAGTAGTAGTAGTAGTAGTAGTAGTAGTAGTAGTAGTAGTAGTAGTAGTAGTAGTAGTAGTAGTAGTAGTAGTAGTAGTAGTAGTAGTAGTAGTAGTAGTAGTAGTAGTAGTAGTAGTAGTAGTAGTAGTAGTAGTAGTAGTAGTAGTAGTAGTAGTAGTAGTAGTAGTAGTAGTAGTAGTAGTAGTAGTAGTAGTAGTAGTAGTAGTAGTAGTAGTAGTAGTAGTAGTAGTAGTAGTAGTAGTAGTAGTAGTACAAACTCACTCTCAGAGGCTTCTTCATAGATCTTGATACCACTGAGCACCAGTTGAGTTCCCGTGCATGAAACTTCGACATATCGGCGCGGCTTATGCACGGGACATTCGTGGGATGAGACATTGTCGATTTGGGAGACTTGTTCATTGTCGATTTGGGAGACTTGTTCACAGACTGTGCCCTCGTCAATCCTTTCGTCCTTCAGTCTCACCGAAGATGTTCCATTCCTGGTGGGTGAAGAATTATTATAATTATCATAATAATGGAGGATTATCCTAATTATCATAATAATGGAGGATGGTTCTAATTATCATAATAATGAAGAATTATTCTAATTATCATAATAATGGAGGATTGTTCTAATTATCATAATAATGGAGGATTATTCTAATTATTATAATAATGAAGAATTATTCTAATTATCATAATAATGGAGGATTGTTCTAATTATCATAATAATGGAGGATTATTCTAATTATCATAATAATGGAGATTGTTCTAGTTATCATAATAATGGAGGATTATTCTAATTACCATGATTGGTTATGATCGGTTTAAAAGTTAATTTAAATACATTTATTATTTGTTGTTTATCAGTGGAATTAGTTAATTCGTCGTCATTATCACCACAACCATCATCATCATCATTATCATCCCCATCATCATCATTTTCTAACAACATTGTTATAAACAACACCAACAAAAATATGAACCCAAAGCATCATCATCATCACCAGCAACTAAAACAAACCCAGATCATCATCATCATCACTATCAACTAAAACAAACCCAGAACATCATCATCATCACCAACAACTAAAACAAACCCAGATCATCATCATCATCACCATCATCATCATCATCACCACCATCATCATCATCACCATCATCATCACCACCACCATCATCATCATCACCAACATCATCATCATCATCACCAGTATCTAAAACAAACCCAGAACACTCTTCGACCACATCCACGCGACTGACGCTGTGTGGACTGACCATATCCACCAACCACCAATGGCTTTGATCCATTCGGCTTTGTGTGGTTCTGGCTTCTTTGCTTTGATTGCCTTGGTGGTGGTGGTGGTGGTTGTGGTGGTGGTGGTAGTGGTGGTGGTAGTGGTGTTTGTGGGGGTTGTTGTGGGTGGTTGTAGTAGTGGTGGTTGTTTTGGTGGTGGGTGGTCGTCGTGCTAGTGGTGGTGGTTGTGTTGGTGGTGGTGGGTGGGGGTAGTGGTGGTGGAGGTGGTTGTAGAAGCAGTCGTAGTAGTAGTAGTAGTAGTAATGGGAGAAGTAATGGTGTGGTTTGTTGAAGAGAAAATGGTGGTGGGTGATGGTGGTAGTGGTGGCAGTGGTGGTAGTAGTGACGGCAGTGGTAGTGGTGGCAGTGGTGGCAGTAGTGATGGCAGTGGTAGTGGTGGCAGTGGTGGCAGTGGTATTGGTATGGTGTAAAAGTAAACTTCTCAGAATCACCACCTCCAAGGAGGGGTCCTTGCGCTACATAATGCCCTTCAGTGCTACTCTGCTCCGCTCCAAATGCACTCAAATCTAGTTCTTCTAAACTTTCTTTTGAATCAATTTTGTTTTTTATTATTTAATTATTTTATATAAAAAATAAGAATAGTAGTAAAAATAAAAATAATAATAATAACAATAAAAATAGTAATCATAATAATCATCATCATAAATGTACCTGGTTGAGTTGTTCCGAAATAAACACAAAAAAGCAAAAGAAGTTGCATAGTTTGAGGTAGATTTAAAAGCCGGTACCCTTTGCCAACATTCTAGAAAAATTATTTTCAGAGTTTTGATGTTTATTTACAAAAAAAACGTCATGGGAAAAACAAACCACATTTGAATAAATAAAATTATGAATTCGCTTTAAACGATTCTAAAATTTCAAATCATTTTTCCCGTGGTTTATCGTAAAATTTTAAATCTTCAAAAAAACTATTTTTCCTGCTTTTTCTTCCCCTTATTTTGGAATATTTTGTAGTTTTTATTCATCCATTTTTATATATTTTTTTCCCTCTTTTATTCCTACCTTCATCGACATTTGGCCTAGGAGGTCTGTAGGGTGTTGAGGGGGAGGGGGTATTTACGAGCGGTTTTATTAAAAGTGAAATTTGTTTGGTTTTGCTATAAGGTTCGTTTTTTTGTGGTGACGGTAGTCTAGAAGGGGGTAGTTGTTGTTGTTGTTGTCTTTGTTGTGGTTGTCTTTGTTGTGGTTGTCTTTGTTGTGGTTGTCTTTGTTGTTGTTGTCTTTGTTGTGGTTGTCTTTGTTGTTGTTGTTGTTGTTGAGGTGGTTGTTTGGTTCTTTGTTGTTGCATCTGTTGTTGTTGTTGTTGCATTTGTTGTTGTTGTTGTTTTTGTTGTTGTTGTTGCGATTTATTACTTCTCATGGATGTGATCCGTCTCAAAGGTTGCTTGAAAAAAGAAGCTTTTTCTTTTGTTGGCAACATATTTTGGTTTCGTCGTTGTTGTTGTTGTTGTTGCTGTTGTTGTTGTTGGTCGAATCTTACATTTGCGGATGAATGGTGTTGCAGTGTTGTTTTGGAAAGCATATCTTGGGGTCTTGCAGATTGTTTTTGTTGTGGTTGTTGTTGTTGTTGTGATGGTTGTTGTTGTTGTGGTTGCTGTTGTTGTTGTTGTTGTTGCAGTTGCGTTTTGTTCAACGAAGAGCTAAACAATCTATTAAAGCCGTTTTGGTTCCCACTGAAATCACTCTCATTTTTGTAAAAACCAAAAAAAGATTTTATTTGGGAGCTCGGAAATTGCGGGTGGGAACTCGGAAATTGTAGGTGAGTGCTTCCCCTTGGTTCCAAAGATTTTATTGATTTTTCCCCCGAAGTTAAACCCCCCATTGAAGACATACTAAAACTGGGGTCGGACTTAATCGAGGAATTCGGATTCTCTTGGAAGAGCTCTTTCGTTCGGGGTGTTTGGTAGTTTTTTCCACCGCGTTTTAAAGGCCGTTTTGGCCTGAAAGAGTGGACTCTGGATTGGGTTGGTTTTGGTCCGTTATCAATTGGTCATTTGGTCCGTTATCTATTGTTTATTTGGTCCGTTAATGACCTCTTGAAGGTTTATAATGTGTTCATAAAAAGCATCTAATTAAATCTTTTTGTGATTTTCGACTTTTTAATGCAAGCAATAATTTATTTCATTTATTATCATAATATTATATAATATTAATATATCATTTATTCATATATTATATAATTTATTCATATATTATCTCATTTATTCATACATTATATAATTTATCCATACATTTTATAATTTATTCATACATTATATAATTTATCCATACATTTTATAATTTATTCATACATTATATAATTTATTCATATATTATATAAGTTATTCATACATTATATAATTTATCCATACATTATATAATTTATTCATATATTATATAATAGAAATTATTTGAATAATTATTCTTTCTTCTGACCCAATGTGCACTCACATAGCCATCAAGCAAGCACACAGAAGGACCAGGGCGACGATGAAGACAGCCCTGTATACGGCCGTGAAGAGGTGGGAATCGGGCCTGCTTTTGGGTCTTTTTGTAGTAGTGGTGGTGGTTGTGGTGGTTGTTGTAGTTGAGGTGGTGGTAGTAGTAGTAGTAGTAGTAGTAGTAGTAGTAGTAGTAGTAATAGCAGTAGTAGTACTACTAGTAGTAATAGTAGTAGTAGTAGTAGTAGTAGTAGTAGTAGTAGTAGTAGTAGTAGTAGTAGTAGTAGTAGTAGTAGTAGTAGTAGTAGCAGTAGTAGTAGTAGTAGTAGTAGTAGTAGTAGTTGTGGTAGTTTTTTGAGGCTCTTGAACAGGGCTAACTAGCGGTTTGGTACTGTTCGGAGAAGTAATCTTGTCTGTGTGTGTGTTTGTTTGTGTTTATGTGTTTTTGTTTGTGTTTTTATGTGTGTGTTTATGAGTGTTTGTTGTGTGTGTGTTTATGTGTATGTGTGTGCGTATGTATGTATGTGTGTGTGTGTGTGTGCGTATGTATGTATGTGTGTGTGTGTGTGTGTGTGTGTGTGTGTGTGTGTGTGTGTGTGTGTGTGTGTGTGTGTGTGTGTGTGTGTGTGTGTGTGTGTGTGTGTGTGTGTGTGTGTGTGTGTGTGTGTGTGTGTGTGTGTGTGTGTGTGTGTGTGTGTGTGTGTGTGTGTGTGTGTGTGTGTGTGTGTGTGTGTGTGTGTGTGTGTGTGTGTGTGTGTGTGTGTGTGTGTGTGTGTGTGTGTGTGTGTGTGTGTGTGTGTGTGTGTGTGTGTGTGTGTGTGTGTGTGTGTGTGTGTGTGTGTGTGTGTGTGTGTGTGTGTGTGTGTGTGTGTGTGTGTGTGTGTGTGTGTGTGTGTGTGTGTGTGTGTGTGTGTGTGTGTGTGTGTGTGTGTGTGTGTGTTCATGTTTATAAAAGTTCAGTCATTAGTCTTCATAAGACCTTTTAGAAATTGCATGCCACACCCATGCAAGAAAACCTGTTAGAGCTATGTTCACGATGAAACAGTGGAAAATTAGTTCCTTAAACAACATAACAAAAAGAGCGCTATACAAATATAATATTTTGAAGATCTAAAAGTTTGGAATTAAACTTTAATAATTAAAGTTTAATTATTAATTATTAAAGTTACGAATTTGAAATTTTGTTTTCAACAAACGTCAACAACAACATCAACACAACTGCTGTAGCACTTAATTTTTTTTTAAATCAATATATTTAAAAATTTCACAAAATATTAATTTCAAAAAAATCAAGCGGATGAGAAAGCATTTAACTTTTCAAGAACTGATAGAAAATTTTTAATTACTAAAATATCTAGCGCTATATTTTTTCAGATGTTTTGACGTTATACAAAAATAAATTTTTTAATGTTTAATTGAATAGTTAATTGAGAAACAATATCAAGTTTAAACGCTGATTTTAAAAGATAAGACTTCCCTACAACATGCTGTTGGATAAACTTCTTTTGTCCTTTATTATTCTAGAGATTTGCCAATCAGGTTTTCTGTTTTTAGTTGTTTAGAAGCAATGGACGTCCATGTGTTATACACACACACTCACACACACACACACACACACACACACACACACACACACACACACACACACACACACACACACACACACACACACACACACACACACACACACACACACACACACACACACACACACACACACACACACACACACACACACACACACACACACACACACACACACACACACACACACACACACATACACACACACACACACACACACACACACAAACACACACACACACACAAACACACACACCCACACACACACAAACACACACACACACAAACACACACACACACACACAGCAAACCAAGTAGACCTAGCCGGCAGGAAAGCTTGGAGTATAGTGGATGACAAAGCCATAGAAACAAACGAACGCGCTGATCTGCGCGTCGGAAGCACTGACCAGAGCAAAGATGGGAGTCTGGCGTGGCGTGTGGATTTGGGATCGGGACACAAGATAATCGAGGCGACAGTTTGGGGACGTTGTGAGCGGTAGGAATTCATGTGTTCATCATTCTAAGTTTTTATCATTTATTTATCTATCATTTCGAGTTTTGATAATTTATGTCTTGCTAGTTTCAAAGTTTTTAATTTTTTTAAACAAATAAATGAATAAATAGATTAATAAAATAACATGAAAAATTACAAACCCAATTACAGACCAAATTTTAAACCCAATTACAAACCCAATTTTAAACACAATTACAAACCCAATTACAAACCCAATTACAAACCTAATTACAAACCCAATTACAAACCCAATTACAAACCCAATTACAAGCCCAATTACAGACCCAATTACACTCCTTTCCCTACAGCACAGACGGGAAAATGAGTACAGCCAAAGCTACATTCTTCAACAGCATTTATACAAAAAAATCTCATTGTTCGCACAATACAATGGACTCCCGAATAGATGTTTTATGCAACAAGAAAGGAAGAATAAGATTCGAATTCAAATATTTTGAAGTTGAATGTCACGGGGTGCTATTACACCTGTTCAACATCACTATCATCGAAGGAACTAATGCTGATAAGGATGCAACTACTACTACTTCTACTACTACTATTACTACTACTACTACTACTACTACTACTACTACTACTACTACTACTACTACTACTACTACTACTACTACTACTACTACTACTACTACAACTACTACTACTACTACTTCTACTACTACTACTACAACTACTACTACTACTACTACAACTACTACTACTACTACTACTACTACTACTACTACTACTACAACTACTACTACTAGTACTACTACTACTACTACTACTACTACTACAACTACTACAACTACTACTACTACAACTACTACTACTACTACTACAACTACTACTACTACTACTACTACTACTACTACTACTACTACTACTACTACTACTACTACTACAACTACTACTACTACTACAACAACTACTACTACTACTACTACTACAACTACTACTACTACTACTACTACTACTACTACTACAACTACTACTACTACTACTACTACTACTACAACTACTACAACTACTACTTCAACAACTACTACTACAACTACTACTACTACTACAACTACTACTACTACTACTACTACTACAACTACTACAACTACTACTACAACAACTACTACTACTACTACTACTACTACTACAACTACTACTACTACTACTACTACTACTACTACAACTACTACTACTACTACTACTACAACTACTACTACTACTACTACTACTACTACTACTACTACTACTACTACTACTACTACTACTACTACTACTACTACTACTACTACTACTACTACTACTACTACTACTACTACTACTACTACTACTACTACTACTACTACTACTACTACTACTACTACAACTACCCCCACTACTACAACGACGATTATTACTACTGAAACAACACCATCTAATGCAACTAGTAAAATACTCTTTTTATTACTTTTAAAGTATTTCACTAGGACTAATAGTTTGACTTATAATTATTTCTTGAGAATATTTATTATTATTTTAAAGTAATATTATAAATGGAAATAATAATATTTTTCCTTTATTTGGAAAACACTGACAATATAACTGTAAATACCAACCATAATAATATGCTGGGAAGTGAAGCTACCACCACAATCACAGTTGAAACTCACCCGAATTCTCTCCTACACACGAGCACTTTTTGGATCATAACCATCTCCTCCCTGGTCCTCCTCTGTCTGCTTGTCGTCTGCATGTGAGTCTACTGAAACTGAGGGTCATTTATCTTATATAATATTTATAATAATTATTATTGTTTTTTATATAATTATTATTCTTATTGTTACAGAGTTTATTGTATAAGAACTAGAAAGAAAAAGAAAAAAAAGAATCCCAAAATAAGTTCTCTAAAAGTTCCGAGTCTCAGAAAAAGTTCCCCAAAAGATTTAGGTCTAAAAAAAGTTCTCATGGACGAATCTGACAAGGCGGCCGATAAGGACAAAACGGACTTTTCAGTTCTTGTGGAATCGCCTGTAGAATCCATGCATTCGCTGTCAGACCATAGCGAGAGTATTCCCTTGTTTGGTCTCTACAGTAGTCCAAAAATTGACTCACAGCCCAAAAAACATGCAGTCGAACACCCGAATCAAATCAAACCAGGAAAGTCAAATTTAGATGCCAAAAGCCCAAACAAAATCAAAACAACGAGTTCAAATTTGGATGCTAAAAGCCCAAATCAAATCAAACCAAAGAAGTTAAATTTAGATGGAAAAACCTTAAATCAAAAAAACTTAAATCAAGTCAAAACAAAAAATCCAAATTCGAATGCTAAAACCCCGAATCAAATCAAACCTAAAACGCAGAATTTTGAAACTGATAATCTAAATCAAATCAAACCAAAGAAGATGAATTTTGATGCTGAAAATCTAAATCAAATCAAACCAAAGAAGAAACGTATTGTTGCAAAAAGTCCGACACAACTCGACCCAAAAAATAACAATTTAACGCATGAAACCCACCAAGACAGTAGAAAAATTTGGCCCAACTCCGAATCCAAGCAAGCCAGTCCCAGCAAAGCTGATGCTTCCTCTCCGAACGAGAAGCATCGCCCGTTCACCAGAGCACCAAACGATGCCTCCACAAAGCAACAAGATCTGTTCGATGGTTCTGGTTCGCAAGAGCCTGCGAGTCCCGAACCGAGAGAAAGTTCGCTTCCAACTCTGGTATTCCGACGACAGTCCGACATTAACCGCCAATTGCACCAAAGTCAAAGAATCAGTCACACAGGGCCACAAAGCTCGGCCGTTCGTTCCGATGATTTGAAGATGGACTTGAAATTGCAGCGCCAATTCCATTATTACTCGGAATACAAAAAGCAGTTGTCCGATGACTTCAAGTTGCCAAAAGCAACCGTTGCCGATATCCGAGAAGAAAGGAACTCACCCACTGCAGTGCAGTCTCATGAAACAGTTTCTGAAAGTGAATCAGACCAAATTGAACAGCAACAACAAACAACCTTTCCAATTTCAAAACAAGAACAACAACAAACAACATCTCCACCCTTGAAACAACAAAAGAAACAGCAACAACAGCAACATCAACAAAAACAACAGAAAAAACAACCGCAGAAACAACAAAAACAACTGCAGCAACAACAACAACAGCAACAACAACAACAGCCGCAACAACAACAACAACCGCAACAACAACAACAACCGCAACAACACCAACTGCACAAACAAGCAACCAGAACACCCCTTGCCAGAGCACCCCCTCCCTTATCTGGCATGTGGCGTCCCCAAACACAAGACCTTTCCTCCTCCTCCTCTTCCTTCGTTTCTTTGGAAGAGGAAAAAAAGAAAATTAAAGAAAAGATGGGAGAAAAAGAAGCAGATGCAAAACAAGGGTTAGCAGAAAAAGAAAAAAGAAAGGAGTCTAAAGAAAAAGAAAACCAGCAACCGCCTATCGCCCCAGTTTTGCGAGATGGTTCGGAAGAAGTTTTTTCTAGTTTTTTCTCGCGTTCATCTGCCAAGGAAAAACAAAACAATATTAGAAAAAAACGAAAAGAAAATATTGCAGAAAAACGGACAAAATTGATTGCGAAAAAAC
>OX030971.1:727767-732767 GCA_943735955.1 Piscicola geometra | reverse complement strand
TATATATGTGTGTATGTGTGTGTGTGTGTGTACGTGTGTGTGTCTGTGTGTGCATGTGTGTGTGTCTGTGTGTGTATGTGCGTGTGTGTTTGTGTACGTGTGTGCGTGTGTACATGTGTGTGTGTGTGTCAGTTTACATTATTATCATCATCATTATTATCATCACCCTCATCATCCTCATCATCATCCTCATCATCATCACCAACCTCAACGAAACACCATCTTCCCCATCATAAACATTGCTCGATAGGTGGTCCTGTGGTGATGGTGATGATGATGACGACGACGAAAAGCCTATAGATGGTGATGATGATGATGCTCAAGACATCTAATCAACCCACACATGAACCAACCCTTACATAAACACATACACACACAAACCAACCCCACATAAACAAACACACACACACATAAAAACCAACCCCTCCCCACATAAACCCAACCCCCCCTCCCCCCCCCGAACTAACGGTCTCGAACTTGGTGGAAATGAGGTAGACGGCCTGCACCACGTGGCCCAACCCGCCCCTCACGGTCACGATGCGCTCGTAACTCGAACCATCCGATATGTTTATCCTCGCTCCGCTCTGTCGTCATGGTTTGGTGGGATTGGGTGGGGTTGGATGGGTGGTTTGGTGGGATGGGATGGATGGGTGGGGTGTGGATGGATGGGTGGGCTAATGGGATGGATGGGGGTTGGTGGGATTGGGTGGTTTGGTGGGATGGGATGGGTGGGTGGGGTGGGGTGGGATGGGAGGTTGGGTGGGATGGGATGGATGGGATGGTTGGGTAGAATGGGATGGATGGGTGGGGTGTGGATGGAAGGGTGGGGTGGTGGGATTGGGTGGTTGAGTGGTGGGATGTGGATGGATGGGTGTGTGTGGTGGGATTGGGTGGGGGGTTGGGTTGGGTGTGGATGGATGGGTGGGGGGTTGGGTCGGTTTGGGTTGGGTAGGGAGTGGATGGATGGGGGTTGGATTGGGTTGGGGGGTGGGATGGTTGGAATGGAGGGTTGGGGTGGCGTGGATGGAGGGTGTGTAGGGTGAATAGAGGATAAATGGATGTATGAATGAATAAGGGATGGATCGGTGAGTGGGTGGGTGGATGGATGTGTTGAGATATATGTGGATGAATGTGTGGATTGGATGGATGAGTTTGGTTGAAATCATAGGAATTTGGATAGATGGAAGGATGGATGTGTGAAGAGATGGATGGATGGATGGATGAACCCACCTCATTTCTCAAAGTCTTTATATTTTCTCCTTTCAAGCCAATTATGGAACCAACTTCCTGTCAAATTATGAATATTATATTACTATTAATATTATTATCATATTAATTATCTTAATGACTTTTAAATAATATCAATAATAAATAAATAATTAAATTTCGAATATTTTAACAAGAAATATTCAACATTACCCCTTAAAAATCTATCAAAAATAATATTTTAATTGCAATTCTGTTAATAATTCAAATTTTAAATCAATTAAAAACCCATCATTGTGAACTCTTTAATTTTAATTGAAATCCTATTTATATTAATTAAATTATTATTATTATAATCTCTTATTAATGGCACTAATGGGGGCGGGATGGGGACCTACAGAGTCAGTGACGAAGAAGCGCATTGAAAGTTCATCCGAGTCATCCATCTCGTTCTCCGAGGGGGCGAGTTTGGTGCAGGGGGTGTGCGTCAGGGTGGCCATCTGTTTCATGTGGGGGGGGGGGGGGGTGAGGCGGAGGGTGGTGGTTGTATGTGTGAGGGTGGGTAGGGAGGCGGAGGGTGGGGGTGGTTGTTGTGTGTGAGGGTGGTTGTATGTGTGAGGGTGGGAGTGGGTTGAAGGGGGTGGGTTTGTTGTGTGGGTGTGTGAGGGTGGGTTGTTGTGTGGGTGGGTTTAATTTTTTATGTGTGGAATGTGGGAGTGTGTGGATCTGTATTTTTGGTATGAGAGGGTGTTTGTTTGTCTGTGTGTGTATGTGGGTTTGAAAATCTATTGGTGGTATGTGTGTGTGTGGTTATCTATTTGTAGGGTGTGGTTACATGTGTGACTGAACATTGGTGGTTGGATGTGTGTGTGCATGTGAAAGGGTGTGTGTAGCCTACAATTGTGTGGAGAGTTTTTGTGATATTTGGGAAACGTAAGCAGCTGACAAGTGAAGTAGTTGTGTTTGAGAGTGAGTGAAAAAGTAAAGCAGAGAAAATTATAGTTCTTAGTTAAATAAGTAGAAAATAATGATTTATTCAAAAATGGCGGTCAATATAATTCCGCCGGTTTAGGCTTTTATGGTACAAATATGATAAATTAATAACATTTTGAACACTTTTAATGTGCTATAAAAAATATTTAAAATGCCAAATGAGGCACGGTGCAAAAGCAAGAAAATAATGCGTAGTAAAAATGAGATGATTTTTTGATTCACGAAAAATTTTAAAACGATATTTAAATAAGAAATAAAAACCAAAATTTAAAACATAACTTTTCACTCAAGATAGATAGTAAAAGAAGAAATGCATGAATGGACGCAGCGGTTTACAATGCATGAATTAGATGACCAAACAAAACCAAAATGAATGTAAAACTTCTCACTTTTATAAATAAAGACACCAAAATAACGATTAGATAATTTCTTTACTATTTGAAATTAAATCAAACTAAACAAACGTAGAAAAATTACCGGAAGCAAGCTTGTTCTTTAAACATTAGCGCTTTATCCAACGGGACTGTAACTTTTCCAATGAATTTTAAGATTTAAATGATAACTGGTTCTAATTATCTCATAATAGAATCTAATTAAATTTTTAATTAATTTATAATTAAAAGGCTTCAAACTTTATTAAAATCAAAAGATTACAAGTGATGGTTATCTATGTCCGTTTTTCCTACACTCCCACAGACCATGTTCCTAATCATCATCATCACCATCACTCCCATCATCATCACCATCACCATCATCATCATCATCACCATCACTCCCATCATCATCATCATCACCATCATCATTATCATCATCACCATCACTCCGATCATCATCATCATCATCATCATCATCATCATCATCATCATCATCATCAACATCAACACCTACTCCTCCCCACTTTCTTCCTCCTCCCACACACCGATCTACTCCTAGACCTTCCCTTCCTACCACTACCACCGCTACTACCCCCTCTCCTCCTCCTCACCACCCTCCTCCTCCCTCTACTACTACTACTACTACTACCACCTCCTCCCCTCTTCACCACCCTTCTACTCTTCTTGCCAGATGTAGAACTGCTGTTATTGGCGCTTGCATTTTGATCTCCCTTAATTAATTAATTAGGTTAATTAGGTCATCATCAAGATGATTAATAGGTCAATTAGGATAATTATCAAATTAACATTTTATTAATACATTGAAACTAAATATGATTTTATTTATTTTATTATATTTATTAATTTATGTCAAAATTTCCATCTTAAAACTTGACAAACCATGTTGTTCCACCTTCTTTTCTCGTCCTCCAGCATACTAGAGAAAAAATAATCATCATCATCACCACCACCACCATCATCATCATCATCATCATCATCACCATCATCATCATCATCACCACCACCGCCATCATCATCTTCATTGCCATCATCATCATCATCATCATCATCATCATCATCATCATCATCATCATCATCATCATCATCATCATCATCATCATCATCATCATCATCATCATCATCATCATCATCATCATCATCATCATCATCACCATCATCACCATCATCATCGCCATCATCATCATCATCATCATCATTATCGCCATCATCATCATCATCATCATCATTATCGCCATCATCATCATCATCATCATCATTATCGCCATCATCATCATCATCATCATCACCTGCTCCACTTCTTAGCGGCTTCTGACATCAGAACTTTCATCGCTTTATCACTATTGCCTTTCTCTGATGGTGATGATGATGATGATGATGATGATGATGATGATGGTGATGATGATGGTGATGATGATGATGATGATGATGGTGATGATGACGATGATGATACTACTACTAATATTACAAATATTTCTATTACTAATAATACTAGTAATCATAGTAATAACCATAATAATAATAATAATAATAATATCAATTATAATTTTACTACATTATAGCATTTTTAAATAATTATAAGTACTGCTATCATTATCATTACTGCTATTAAAAACAAAAACAAAAATAACATTATTATTATTATTATTATTTAAATACGGGCAAAACTAGTATCAGGAGCACCTCTGTTGAGGTACTCCTTGATGAATCGTGTGTAACCATTCAAGGGTCTCTTTGTCTTGCTCTCTACGTATGCCTCCTTCTTAGCCCTGGCGGTGATGATGATGATGATGGTGGTGGTGGTGGTGGTGATGGTGGTGGTGGTGATGATGATGGTGATGGTGGGGGTGATGATGATGATGATGGTGATGATGATGATGATGATGGTGGTGGTGGTGATGGTGATGATGATGATGGTGGTGGTGGTGGTGGTGATGGTGGTGGTGATGATGATGATGATGGTGGTAGTTGAGAGGTTAAATGTCTTTTTGGAAAAACATAAAGACCCCGTAGAGACGCATCCTTTAAATTTTCCATTAAAAAAATGCGCGTCTTGTACACGGGATCTTGAAAAAACTCAAAAAAAACTTTTTAAAAAACTTTGTAAAAAAATTTTAAAAAACAAGGCAAGAACGAAGAAGAAGAGCACGAACTTGTAAACTTGCATGGCTTTGGAAGCGGAACGTTCACACGTTTGTCTCAAGCTGCTCCCGTTCCTCCACTCCTTCGCCAGGTCCTGCAATCATCATCATCATCATCGCCATCATCATTATCAGCATCATCATCGTCGCCATCATCATCGTCATCATCGCCATCATCATCATTGCCATCATCATCATCACCGTCAAGTTAATCTTCTCTCCACCTCCCATATTTGCAAATCTCAGTTTCACGAAATTTCCAAAAGCA
>OX030971.1:697767-722767 GCA_943735955.1 Piscicola geometra | reverse complement strand
GTTGACACATACCTGATGGTGATGATGATGGTGGTGATGATGATGATGATGGTGGTGGTGGTGATGGTGGTGATGTTGATGAGGGTGATGATGATGATGATGATGGTGGTGGTGATGTTGATGATGATATAAAATAAACTTCTAAAATGTAATAATCACTTCTATATCAGGTTCGCATGGCATCCACTCACACTCATTGGCATCTGTCAACCATCATCATCATCATGACCATCATCACCATCATCATCACCACTATCATCACCATTATCATCATCATCATCACCATCATTATCATCATTATCACACACACTCACCCACACACACATCTCCTCTCCTTACGAAGCCCTTCCTACAACTACAATCATAACCACCTATCTTGTTTACGCAAATCTCTGTAACCCGATTACAGAGATTCGATGGGTAAGTGTTGTTGTTGTTGTTGATTTTGTGGTTGTTGTTGTTGGGGTTGTTGTTGTTGTTGCTTATGTTGACAAAACATTCATTTGTATCTGTTTGGGGATTTCAAAATAATTGTATAAAAAAATAATATAAATAATGATGAAACTTAAAATAAAAAGAAATAAAATTTGAAAAGAATATCATAATAAAGCAATTATTCAAAGATCATCATCATCATCACCTTTGCAGGCAAATCTCCCATCGTTCTCAAAGCCATCGTAGCATTTGCAAACTACGTCATCATCGTCGAGGAAAAAATAATTTTTGTTTTGCTGATGATGATTATGATGATGGTGGTGATGATGACGATGATGATGATGATATTTTGGTTCATATTTTTCTGAATATTTAACAATTTTACTCAAATTTCGAGTGTCAATAGGGTTGTGTTTGAAAAAGATGTTTTCAAATGTTCCCCCATCATCATCAGCATCATCATCAACATCACCATCACCACCATTATCATTATCATCATCGTCACTATCATCATCATGATCGTAATCATCATCATCATCATCATCATTATTATTATTATTATTCGACAAGCTGAGGCATTTTCCGTGGGATGGATGACAATGCCGGAAGCAAGTATGGTTGGGATCTGTAGGTTATGATGATGATGATGATGACGATGATGATGATGATGATGATGATGATGATGATGATAATGATGATGATGATGATGATGATAACAATAATAATAATAAAAACAATAATAAAATAGTTACCTAGTCGAGCCTGGCACACGAGCATACAACCAAGCAGCAGTAATGAGGTAAGTGCTGGCATATTCATTTATATTTATTATTTGTTAATTAATATATGACCAAGATATTAATTATAAATAAAGGAGTTATTAATTATAATTATGATTTTAGTAGTTTTAATTTTAATTGATCTGAAAATAAAAAAATCTTTCTAGAATTCCAATGGAGTCTATTTGTTTTTGTTGTTCTAGAGACGACATTTCAGAAAAAAAGACTACGAAGAAATAAAACCCAATATTTAAAACAATTTCTTTTAAAATAAATTTAATTTTAATACAGATTTCAAAAGAGAGTATTTTAAAACGGACTTTTTTGTTGGAAATACGGACCATCTTCCAAATTACAATACAATACAATACAACGACGAGTATTATTAACGTGGCGTAAACCCGGACGGGCTTCAAGACCACTTGGTTATGGAAAAAATGATAATAATATTAATGATAGATGAATAAATGGAAAGTATAGGAAAAGTAAGGTATTGAAATTTAGCAATAAAATCATTTATATATATATATGCATACATATACACATATATATAAACAAACATATACATACACATATATATATATACATATACATACATACATACATACATATATACACATACATACATACATACATACATATATATATATGTATTTTTTTTTATCTATATATATATTTATATATATATATATATTTTTTTTTAAATAGACTAAATATTTTTTTTTAAAGATTGAAACTGAAACGATAATAACAATAAATTTAAGAGAAAAAGTGAATATCTATATTATATTATTATTATTATTTATTATTTATTATTATTATTTATTTTACAATTATTATTGACCATTTGTATAAATATAAAAAAGAATGAAATTGGGAAGCAAGAAATTGATTAATGAAAAATGAGCAGTAAATTTGTAAGTTATTGTTATCGGTCGAACAAGTACGTTTTCAGGGAACGGCTGAATGTCGCGGTCGAGCTCGGGGATTTGAGTCTATTGGGAAGACTATTCCAAAGAGTCGGCGCTGCAACAAAAAAGCTTCTTGCACCTGCATACTTGAGTTTGTAGCTCTGTGGAACTACATCTCTTGATCTAGCAGACCTGAGTCTTTCCCTCTGGGGAAGACTTGCTCTCATGACAATGCTACTCGACAAATAATCTGGGCACTCATTAGACAGACACTTGTGCATTAACAAGATGTTTTTGTATTCAATTCTATTTTCAACACGAAGCCAGTGAAGCTCCTTGAGAACAGGGCTGATGTGATCATACTTTCTAGCACCTGTTATGAGCCTAGCTGTGGTGTTGATTATAGACTGAATTTTCTGCAGCTGCGTCATTGGCAACCCAGTAAGAATGATATTGCCATAGTCAATTCGACTGAGAACCAAAGCAGAAGCCAATGTTCTCAGTGAGTCCTTGGTCAATAACCATCTTATGGATCGTATTTGGCGTAAAGAAGCAAAGCAGGTTTGAGTCATCTTATTGATGTGTGTCGTCATGGTGAGGTCTTTGTCGAGATAAACACCTAGGTTTCTGACACTATCGGAAGGAATTATCTCGTTCTGACAAATGCGAACTGGATCTTTGGGAGTGTGAGTAGAGTTTCGACGGGATGAGAGCCATATAACTTCAGTTTTGCTGGAGTTAAGTTTCAGTTGATTGGCACCCATCCAAGCAGCAATTTCATCAATGCATGATGACACCCTTGCTTGCAGGTCAGCCTGATGACCTTTAATGCAATGACCGTAAATCTGGGTGTCATCAGCGTACTGATGAAAAGCGAGCTCATGTCTAGCTGCTATTCTTTCTAAATCTCCAGTGTACAAAGAGAACAGTAAAGGACCAAGAACTGAACCTTGGGGGACTCCTACAGCGGAAACCGACATTGTCGATTTTGTCCCACTACAGCGGATGTCAAAACATCTGTCATTTAAGTAGTCCCTAAACCATTCTAACGCAGAGTCAGAGAAACCATAGGAGATGTGCAGTCTTCGGAGCAGTGTAGCATGATCTACCAGATCGAAAGCTGCCGATAGATCAAGCAAAACTAACAATGTAAGCTTACCGTCATCTGCTGCCCTAACGATGTCTGAAAAGACTTTGGTTATGGCAGTTTCTGTCGAATGATGACGACGGTAGGCTGACTGCAAGGGAGGGAAAAGACGAAATTCTGCGAGGTAGTTGACTACTCTGTGGAGAACTAATCTTTCCATGAGTTTGGACAACACCCTCAAGTTTGAAATAGGCCTGTACGACGAAGTTTCAGTGAGTTTAAGACTTGGCTTCTTGAGCAGTGGCGTGATGTAGGCCGACTTGAAAGACTTCAGAACCCTGCCTGCCGAAAAAGACCTGTTGAATAAGCTCACTAAAAAAGGAGCAATTATTCCAGAAATCTCCTTCAACAGCCATGTAGGAACCGGGTCATTCGAGCACTGCTTATTCGGAAGCCCTTGAATAGCCCTAACTACTTCTTCTTCGTCGACTATGCTGAACCCATTCAAACTGAGCCCGTGCTCGCAGAATGAAAATGTTGGGTCATCTTGGGCATTGATTGACCTTCTCGCCGACGCAACTTTCTCTGTGAGGTGTGCGTGATAGTCATCAGCACTGATGCCTGAGACTGACGACGTCTTACTTCTGCCCGCGATGCTATTGAAGAGTTTCCAGGTGTCAGCTGGCTTCCCTTTGGACTGAGAGAGCTTCAAGTTCCAGAACTGCTCTCGCTTGCGTCTGCACAGACTCTTGTAAACTTTCAACTGCTTGACCCAGGCAGTACGTGCTTGCTCATTTTTTGACTTACTGTAGCTTCTCTCGAGACTTCTCTTAAGGCGTTTAGAGGCGCGACACTCATGGTCAAACCAAGGGTCCGAAGGCCTCTGGTGCACTCTAACGGTCTTAAGAGGAATCAACTTATCGATAATGCTAGTCAAAGTGGAGCTGTAGAGGTCAGCAGCTGAATCTACATCAAGGTCAGTGTTAGACGAGAGTGGAGACAGTCGAACCTGTTGAGCAAACTCTGTTCTATCCAAGAGTTTCCAGCGTCTACTAGAAGTTTTTTTGTACACAGGAGGAGGCTTGGTCAGTTGACACTTCCAGACCAACAGTTTGTGGTCAGAGAAGCCTACCTCAATGCAGTCAACTTCAAGACTCTTTCTCGAGGCAACAACATCAAGCCACCCTCCCTGACTATGGGTTGGTTGGTTGACTGATGACTGGAAACCATGAGAGCTCAGGATATTCTGAAACGTCTGAGTATCGTTATCACTTGGATTTTCAAGGTGGAAGTTGAAATCTCCCAGGATTAATACTTCTTCACTGTATGTGGCCAAGGTGCTCATGATTTCATTGAAATCCTTGAAGAACACGCTAGAAGCATAACCTGTTCGATAAACAACTAAACCAATGACCGCCCTTGAACCAGAAGTGATTCTGACACAAAGATGCTCAAGAGTTGAGGACTGAACTTCTGTGTCCAATGGTGCAACCTGGAATCCAGAGTCAGCCACGACTGCAACTCCCCCGTGGTTTGTATGCAGCGTGTTTACTGTATTGGAGAGTCTAGGCCTTGATCTTTCGACCACTACCAAGCCCTCCTGCCGAAGTCGGCTGATACAGACTGACTCAGAATCATGCCAAGTTTCAACCAGAAACAGTCCGTCTATCTTGTACTCTTTCATGGTCTCCAAAACATCATCCTCCTTATTGTGGAGAGACCTAGTGTTGAGTAGGCCCAGCACGACTGAAGGCCCACTCTTCTGCCATTTGTGCCGATCAACTTTCTCATGGACAACTGGCTCATGGCTTCTAAGAGCGTGCCGGCTTTGGCGTTCCAAATTCCATACAGTGAAGTTTTTTCCGTTTTGAATGTTTTAAGGGTGGTGGTGATGATGATGATAACTACCCCTTCATCTCCTAAACCATCCCATAAGACCTTTCTTTTTCGGTTTATGGTCCGATCTCAACACATCCCCATCGCCCTCCCTAAAACTCAACCTTCTCACCAGGGGTTTTCGAGTTCTATTATCTTCTCACTACTTCTACCCCCCAAAACACCACGCAAGACTCGTTGGAACGGATTCGCAGCGGGTGACAAACCCATCCTGTACCCACCTCCTCCACCTCCACCCACTGTCATCTCTGGGTGCCATCTTCCCCTTCCAAACGCATCGACCCGGGGCTTCTTCTCCGGTCCCTCCCTCCCCTCAACCTCTCAAACAAACTACTCCTTCTCCGGTCCCTCCCTCCCCTCAACCTCTCAAACAAACTCCTCCTTCTCCGGTCCCTCCCTCCCCTCAACCTCTCAAACAAACTCCTCCTTCTCCGGTCCCTCCCTCCCCTCAACCTCTCAAACAAACTCCTCCTTCTCCGGTCCCTCCCTCCCCTCAACCTCTTAAACAAACTCCTCCTTCTCCGGTCCCTCCCTCCCCTCAACCTCTCAAACAAACTCCTCTTTCTCGGTCCCTCCCTCCCCTCAACCTCTCAAACAAACTCCTCCTTCTCGGTCCCTCTCTCCCCTCAACCTCTCAAACAAACTCCTCCTTCTCCGGTCCCTCCCTCCCCTCAACCTCTCAAACAAACTCCTCCTTCCCCGGTCCCTCCCTCCCCTCAACCTCTCAAACAAACTCCTCCTTCCCCGGTCCCTCCCTCCCCTCAACCTCTCAAACAAACTCCTCCTTCTCCGGCCCCTCCCTCTCCTCAACCTCTCAAACAAACTCCTCCTTCTCCGGTCCCTCCCTCCCCTCAACCTCTCAAACAAACTCCTCCTTCTCCGGTCCCTCCCTCCCCTCAACCTCTCAAACAAACTCCTCCTTCTCCGGTCCCTCCCTCCCCTCAACCTCTCAAACAAACTCCTCCTTCTCCGGTCCCTCCCTCCCCTCAACCTCTCAAACAAACTCCTCCTTCTCGGTCCCTCCCTCCCCTCAACCTCTCAAACAAACTCCTCCTTCTCGGTCCCTCCCTCCCCTCAACCTCTCAAACAAACTTCTCCTTCTCCGGTCCCTCCCTCCCCTCAACCTCTCAAACAAACTCCTCCTTCTCCGGTCCCTCCCTCCCCTCAACCTCTCAAACAAACTCCTCCTTCCCCGGTCCCTCCCTCCCCTCAACCTCTCAAACAAACTCCTCCTTCTCCGGCCCCTCCCTCCCCTCAACCTCTCAAACAAACTCCTCCTTCTCCGGTCCCTCCCTCCCCTCAACCTCTCAAACAAACTCCTCCTTCTCCGGTCCCTCCCTCCCCTCAACCTCTCAAACAAACTCCTCCTTCCCCGGTCCCTCCCTCCCCTCAACCTCTCAAACAAACTCCTTCTTCTCCGGTCCCTCCCTCCCTCCCCTCAACCTCTCAAACAAACTCCTCCTTCTCCGGCCCCTCCCTCCCCTCAACCTCTCAAACAAACTCCTCCTTCTCCGGTCCCTCCCTCCCCTCAACCTCTCAAACAAACTCCTCCTTCTCCGGTCCCTCCCTCCCCTCAACCTCTCAAACAAACTCCTCCTTCTCCGGCCCCTCCCTCCCCTCAACCTCTCAAACAAACTCCTCCTTCTCGGTCCCTCCCTCCCCTTAACCTCTCAAACAAACTCCTCCTTCTCGGTCCCTCCCTCCCCTCAACCTCTCAAACAAACTCCTCCTTCTCCGGCCCCTCCCTCCCCTCAACCTCTCAAACAAACTCCTCCTTCTCCGGTCCCTCCCTCCCCTCAACCTCTCAAACAAACTCCTCCTTCTCCGGTCCCTCCCTCCCCTCAACCTCTCAAACAAACTCCTCCTTCCCCGGTCCCTCCCTCCCCTCAACCTCTCAAACAAACTCCTCCTTCCCCGGTCCCTCCCTCCCCTCAACCTCTCAAACAAACTCCTCCTTCTCCGGCCCCTCCCTCCCCTCAACCTCTCAAACAAACTCCTCCTTCTCCGGTCCCTCCCTCCCCTCAACCTCTCAAACAAACTCCTCCTTCCCCGGTCCCTCCCTCCCCTCAACCTCTCAAACAAACTCCTCCTTCTCGGCCCCTCCCTCCCCTCAACCTCTCAAACAAACTACTCCTTCTCCGGTCCCTCCCTCCCCTCAACCTCTCAAACAAACTCCTCCTTCTCGGTCCCTCCCTCCCCTCAACCTCTCAAACAAACTCCTCCTTCTCGGTCCCTCCCTCCCCTCAACCTCTCAAACAAACTCCTCCTTCTCCGGTCCCTCCCTCCCCTCAACCTCTCAAACAAACTCCTCCTTCTCCGGTCCCTCCCTCCCCTCAACCTCTCAAACAAACTCCTCCTTCCCCGGTCCCTCCCTCCCCTCAACCTCTCAAACAAACTCCTCCTTCTCCGGCCCCTCCCTCCCCTCAACCTCTCAAACAAACTCCTCCTTCTCCGGTCCCTCCCTCCCCTCAACCTCTCAAACAAACTCCTCCTTCTCCGGTCCCTCCCTCCCCTCAACCTCTCAAACAAACTCCTCCTTCCCCGGTCCCTCCCTCCCCTCAACCTCTCAAACAAACTCCTCCTTCTCCGGTCCCTCCCTTCCTCCCCTCAACCTCTCAAACAAACTCCTCCTTCTCCGGCCCCTCCCTCCCCTCAACCTCTCAAACAAACTCCTCCTTCTCCGGTCCCTCCCTCCCCTCAACCTCTCAAACAAACTCCTCCTTCTCCGGCCCCTCCCTCCCCTCAACCTCTCAAACAAACTCCTCCTTCTCGGTCCCTCCCTCCCCTCAACCTCTCAAACAAACTCCTCCTTCTCGGTCCCTCCCTCCCCTCAACCTCTCAAACAAACTCCTCCTTCTCCGGCCCCTCCCTCCCCTCAACCTCTCAAACAAACTCCTCCTTCTCCGGTCCCTCCCTCCCCTCAACCTCTCAAACAAACTCCTCCTTCTCCGGTCCCTCCCTCCCCTCAACCTCTCAAACAAACTCCTCCTTCCCCGGTCCCTCCCTCCCCTCAACTTCTCAAACAAACTCCTCCTTCCCCGGTCCCTCCCTCCCCTCAACCTCTCAAACAAACTCCTCCTTCTCCGGCCCCTCCCTCCCCTCAACCTCTCAAACAAACTCCTCCTTCTCCGGTCCCTCCCTCCCCTCAACCTCTCAAACAAACTCCTCCTTCCCCGGTCCCTCCCTCCCCTCAACCTCTCAAACAAACTCCTACTTCTCGGCCCCTCCCTCCCCTCAACCTCTCAAACAAACTCCTCCTTCTCCGGTCCCTCCCTCCCCTCAACCTCTCAAACAAACTCCTCCTTCCCCGGTCCCTCCCTCCCCTCAACCTCTCAAACAAACTCCTCCTTCCCCGGTCCCTCCCTCCCCTCAACCTCTCAAACAAACTCCTCCTTCTCCGGCCCCTCCCTCCCCTCAACCTCTCAAACAAACTCCTCCTTCTCCGGTCCCTCCCTCCCCTCAACCTCTCAAACAAACTCCTCCTTCCCCGGTCCCTCCCTCCCCTCAACCTCTCAAACAAACTCCTCCTTCTCGGCCCCTCCCTCCCCTCAACCTCTCAAACAAACTCCTCCTTCTCCGGTCCCTCCCTCCCCTCAACCTCTCAAACAAACTCCTCCTTCTCGGTCCCTCCCTCCCCTCAACCTCTCAAACAAACTCCTCCTTCTCGGTCCCTCCCTCCCCTCAACCTCTCAAACAAACTCCTCCTTCTCCGGTCCCTCCCTCCCCTCAACCTCTCAAACAAACTCCTCCTTCTCCGGTCCCTCCCTCCCCTCAACCTCTCAAACAAACTCCTCCTTCCCCGGTCCCTCCCTCCCCTCAACCTCTCAAACAAACTCCTCCTTCTCCGGCCCCTCCCTCCCCTCAACCTCTCAAACAAACTCCTCCTTCTCCGGTCCCTCCCTCCCCTCAACCTCTCAAACAAACTCCTCCTTCTCCGGTCCCTCCCTCCCCTCAACCTCTCAAACAAACTCCTCCTTCCCCGGTCCCTCCCTCCCCTCAACCTCTCAAACAAACTCCTCCTTCTCCGGTCCCTCCCTCCCTCCCCTCAACCTCTCAAACAAACTCCTCCTTCTCCGGCCCCTCCCTCCCCTCAACCTCTCAAACAAACTCCTCCTTCTCCGGTCCCTCCCTCCCCTCAACCTCTCAAACAAACTCCTCCTTCTCCGGCCCCTCCCTCCCCTCAACCTCTCAAACAAACTCCTCCTTCTCGGTCCCTCCCTCCCCTCAACCTCTCAAACAAACTCCTCCTTCTCGGTCCCTCCCTCCCCTCAACCTCTCAAACAAACTCCTCCTTCTCCGGCCCCTCCCTCCCCTCAACCTCTCAAACAAACTCCTCCTTCTCCGGTCCCTCCCTCCCCTCAACCTCTCAAACAAACTCCTCCTTCTCCGGTCCCTCCCTCCCCTCAACCTCTCAAACAAACTCCTCCTTCCCCGGTCCCTCCCTCCCCTCAACTTCTCAAACAAACTCCTCCTTCCCCGGTCCCTCCCTCCCCTCAACCTCTCAAACAAACTCCTCCTTCTCCGGCCCCTCCCTCCCCTCAACCTCTCAAACAAACTCCTCCTTCTCCGGTCCCTCCCTCCCCTCAACCTCTCAAACAAACTCCTCCTTCCCCGGTCCCTCCCTCCCCTCAACCTCTCAAACAAACTCCTCCTTCTCGGCCCCTCCCTCCCCTCAACCTCTCAAACAAACTTCTCCTTCTCCGGCCCCTCCCTCCCCTCAACCTCTCAAACAAACTCCTCCTTCTCCGGTCCCTCCCTCCCCTCAACCTCTCAAACAAACTCCTCCTTCTCCGGTCCCTCCCTCCCCTCAACCTCCTAAACAAACTCCTCCTTCTCCGGTCCCTCCCTCCCCTCAACCTCTCAAACAAACTTCTCCTTCTCGGTCCCTCCCTCCCCTCAACCTCTCAAACAAACTTCTCCTTCTCCGGCCCCTCCCTCCCCTCAACCTCTCAAACAAACTCCTCCTTCTCCGGTCCCTCCCTCCCCTCAACCTCTCAAACAAACTCCTCCTTCTCCGGTCCCTCCCTCCCCTCAACCTCCTAAACAAACTCCTCCTTCTCCGGTCCCTCCCTCCCCTCAACCTCTCAAACAAACTCCTCCTTCTCCGGTCCCTCCCTCCCCTCAACCTCTCAAACAAACTCCTTCTTCTCCGGTCCCTCCCTCCCCTCAACCTCTCAAACAAACTCCTCCTTCTCCGGTCCCTCCCTCCCCTCAACCTCTCAAACAAACTCCTCCTTCTCGGCCTCTCTCTTGCTTCGCCTACCGCTCCAGTCTACTCATTTGCTGCTGTTTCTTCCTCTTCTTACCCGATTCGGACATCGGTCCTTCGGCCAGGACCAGTTTCGGCCTTTGGTTTCGGACGTCAAAGTTTACCCGCTTAAACGCCGCGTACAAGCCGAAATCTTCGTGCTCATCATCATTATCAGCACCATCATCATCATCAGCACCATCAGCTGCTTTTGTCAAATAAACTGGACTTTTCTTTTTCCGTGGAAACCCGGAATCCGCCGATGGTGATGATGATGATTGCGAATCTTGACTAGATGGTGATGATGATGATTGCGTATCTTGTCTAGATGGTGATGATGATGATTGCGTATCTTGTCCAGATGGTGATGATGATGATGCCTGACCTCCTGTGACCCGATTATAATACTCGTACGGGTCTGAACATGGGCGGCGATCCTGGGGGGGTCCTGACCCCAGGATCGCCGCCCATGGTCAGACCATCCATCATGGCCATCCCAGATTTCGAGGTCTTTGGGGCACCCGGGGATTTTTTTGGACCATCGTCTCTATACGCCGACACGTTTTGGTTTAGATCTGAGGGGTACCTTGGGAAAACCCCAAAGTTTGGGAAAACCCCAAAGTTTGGGAAAACCCCAAAGTTTGGGAAAACCCCAAAGTTCGACAACGCCTCCTCCTGCATAGTTCTTCTCTTGGAGCAACTTCTGGCAGACTTCGAAGGATATCCGCTCGGATGTTTAATTCTCTTCATTCTTTGTCGTCTTGGAGCTCGTCCGGGTTTACGCCACGCCAAAAAATTAGTATTTATTAATTATTTGTGGAAAAAATTCGTCGTTGTATTGTATTTTCAAAGCAGTTTAGCATGGGTGAATGCATGCAAAGCGGGAAAATTAGTTTTTTCAAGTTGGAAAGTTTCGATCTAGTTTCAATCAATCAATCAATCAATCAATAAATCAATCAATCAATCAATCAATCAATAAATCAATCAATCAATCAATCAATCAATCAATCAATCAATCAATCAATCAATCAATCAATCAATCACTAATAATTTGTATAGCGCCCTTTACTAAGTGAACAAAAGCGCTCAGCTATGACGTCCCAAACAAGTACGTCTTCAGGCCTCGACGGAAAGTTATGAGTGACTTAGTTGAAGTTAAAGAAGAAGGTAAAGAATTCCATAAAAGAGGACCACAGTAAGTAAAAGAACGTTTAGCAAAAGAGTGTTTAACTGGAAAACGAAAAGAACGATTAAAGGTGGATGATCTTAGACCAGATTTAGGGGGTTGTTTAATTAGATTTTTAAGATAAATTGGAGCATTACAGTTATGAATTTTAAACATATTTAGGCATATTTTAAAAGTCACTCTAGATCTCAAAGGTAGCCAATGTAACAAACGAAGATAAGGAGAAATGTGAGAAAACTTAAGAGCACGAGCAACAAGACGAGCAACACAATTAAAGGTTTTATTTAGAGGAGCTAAAGTAGTATCAGGGAGACCATAGTAAAGAGAGTTGCAATAATCAATCCTGGAGAGAACTAGAGAAGATACAAGAAGTTGTAAGGTAGGATCATCGAGAAAAGGAAGAAGCTGTTTAATACGACGAATGTGGAAGTAACAAGATTTAGAGACAGATAGAATTTGAGTTTGTTGGTAAACATGAGATATTTTGATTAACGTGTAGACAAAGATAGGTAATTTAAGGATTAATTAAATATATTTGTATAGCACTTTTGTATAAATTAAAAAATTTTATAAATTTGACAAATTTCGCATCTTCCACATGCACTCATTTTGCAGTTAAGACCACGTCAAACTTTGTAAATTACTTGAAAAGAAAATCAACAAAAATAAAATTGTATTTTCATTTATTTTAAAATAATAAAAATTCAGAGATTGGTATACACGTGCAATATTCAGAAAGACGTAATGGTAAAAATCCATGCTTGGAAATAATTAGTTAAAACGGACTTTTATAGCAAATGGACTAAGAGGTTTCTTCTTTTTCATTTGGATTTTCACTCTCCGATAGGGTCTGGTTCAAGTATTTATGTATAAATTCACGCATGCACTGGAAATAACTACTACTCGGTCGTGGGGCGTTTTGTCCCGAGCTTTGGGCGTTTTGTCCCGAATTTTGAACGTTTTGTCTTTCTATAGGTCCGTTTAGTCTGTCCCTTTCTAGTCTTGCCTCCCATGCTTTTTGTGCCCTTTCCTCTAGCGCCCTTCTAACTTGAGGGAGTGTTTCTTCTTCATCTGAATCCTCCTCACTGCCAGAAAGCGTCTGGTTCAAGTATCGGTGAATAAAAACGTGCATTCGTTGTAAATAACTCTGATTCGTTTGGGTGGAGTTTTTTGGTGCTTCAACTTCGTCTCTTTGCCTATGTTGGCGACTTTGGCGTTCTACGTTGTAGTCTTCGAAAGGGGAGTCAGGAATACATCTTTGGTTGTTTTTGTTGGTGTTCATTGCTTTTTATAAATTAAAAATATGAATAAACTATTAATTATAAATTTAAATAATAATTCGCTTCTGGACGTCAGATCGCTTAACGGCGGGACGTAGTGCTTTTAAATTCGAAGAAAAGATGTCTACCAAAATAGGGATGTGCTAAAGTGAGAATTTTTAGTTTAAAAGTTGATTGTATGATTTGAAGATAACAAACCTCTACATTAAGTGAGGTATTCAAACCGGACTTAATTTTCTTTAGAAGTAGTTAAAACGGACTTTTTATCGCTTTATCTTGAGTCCATTAAAATGCAGTTTCTTCCTCTTCTAAATCACTTTCCGACCAATCAAAGTATCCTTTGACCATCTGATTCGTTTGCCTAAGATCCCCCCTACTCGGTCTCTGAGCATTCCTTTGTCTTCTTTCTTTCTTTTCCATCCTTTCATCATCAGTCAACATACTGTTAGTACCAGTCGAGCTTTGGTCCGTAAAGTCGTATGATGAGAGAGGTGTTGAACGCCAAGTTACTAGGTTTCTACCACTCGAAATCTGGGCGTTCAGCCTTTCTTCATCTGATTCTGGACCGTTAAAGAATCCACGGACCTTGTTATTCATTTGTCGTAGATCATCCCGGGATGGTCGCTGGGATTTTATTTGTATTCTTTCTTTCCTTTACGTCCTTTCATCATCATCAGCATCACCAGTCTCATTTCCACTCCGGTCCATCCTTTCCATCCCTCTTAAATCCCTATTAGCATCTCCCAAAGTCCGATCCATTCTTTCCATCCTCGTAACATCTCTGTTAAAGTCATCCAAATTTCTATCCACTATCCTCCCATCTCGGTTAGTGTGAAGGGAAATTGCAACAGCAAAGTTATAAGAAGGAGGTGGAGAATGCCAAGTAACTAAATTCCTCCTCCGGGATAGATCATTGAATAATTCATTCCTTCTTGAGCGCTCTTGACTCTGTCCGTTCCGTTCAACTTGATTTAGTTGCAGTTGTTCGTCACGACGGGAGTTTTGGCGATCTCTCTCGTTGGATGAAATTATGGTGTCTCGATCGTCGAGGAGCTGAATTTCCCGCTGAATGTTGCGTACTCGGTTTTCAATTTCGTGTAGATCGCTTTGTCTTCTAGTCCGTTCTTCACTTCTAACTCTTTCTTCTTCTTCTTTCATTCTTTCTTCTTCTCTCACTCTTTCCTCTTCTCTCACTCTATCTTCCTCTCTTCTCTCTCGACCACCAATAGGTCGTTGACCAAACTCACTCAGTATGTCCGAGGTGCTATTATCTTCTACTTCTCTTCCAACCTGATAATCTCCGGAGGAATATGGTGGAAGAAAAATATCTTCATACCGTGGTGGGGGTGAGTTTTGTGTCCCAGATGATGAACCAGGAACTTAGAAACCATTTCTAGACCCGGTCACCGATTGTACCGGCCCATGCAGTCGGAAAAGCTCGGGGTATTTAGATTCATAAGAGGGGGGGTCGTCACTTGATGCCTCGGATGTTGTTGAAGGGGACGCCGATTGTATTGGAATCATGTTGTGGTTGTTGTTGATGAGGATGTTGTTGATGTGGATGTTGTTGATGTGGATGTTGTTGATGTGGATGTTGTTGATGAGGATGTTGTTGATGTGGATGTTGTTGATGTGGATGTTGTTGGTGTGGATGTTGTTGGTGTGGATGTTGTTGATGTGGATGTTGTTGGTGTAGATGTTGTTGATGTGGATGTTGTTGATGTGGATGTTGTTGATGAGGATGTTGCTGATGTGGATGTTGTTGATGTGGATGTTGTTGATGTGGATGTTGTTGATGTGGATGTTGTTGATGTGGATGTTGTTGATGTGGATGTTGTTGATGTGGATGTTGTTGATGTGGATGTTGTTGATGTGGATGTTGTTGATGTGGATGTTGTTGATGTGGATGTTGTTGATGTGGATGTTGTTGATGTGGATGTTGTTGATGTGGATGTTGTTGATGTGGATGTTGTTGATGTGGATGTTGTTGATGAGGATGTTGTTGATGTGGATGTTGCTGATGTGGATGTTGTTGATGAGGATGTTGTTGATGTGGATGTTGTTGATGTGGATGTTGTTGATGTGGATGTTGTTGATGTGGATGTTGTTGATGTGGATGTTGTTGATGTGGATGTTGTTGATGTGGATGTTGTTGATGTGGATGTTGTTGATGTGGATGTTGTTGATGTGGATGTTGTTGATGTGGATGTTGTTGATGTGGATGTTGTTGATGTGGATGTTGGGGGTTTATGTTGGGGGTTTTTGTTGATGTTTATTATTTTTTATTTCATTTTTTGTCGCGAGGTAGTTTCATGGTGGATTGTCGAATGTGGAAAAATGGAAGAATTGCTAAAGTGAAAAGTTGTTAAGGTTTCAGAAAGATGTTTGTATGTAAACAAATGACGTTGAAATTGTAAAGAAAAGAAAAATTTATTTATTTATAATAAATATTTTATTTATTATTTTATCAAATAACGAAAATGAAATAGAATATGTTGAGAATTAAATTGAATTAAAGCTTAAAAAAATTAAATAAAAATCAATGATTTTGGGAATCAGTTCAGGTTTCGTATGGAAGAGGGGTGGGTTATGATGATGATCCTGAAGAGGGGTGGGTTATGATGATGATCCTGAAGAAGGGTGGGTTATGATGATGATCTTGACGAGAAGTAGGGGAGCATGGGTGCTTGGAAAAATGGCTCATCATAAGACGATGCTGATGGTGATGATAATGATGGTTATGTTAATGATGATAATGATGACGAAACTGATGATGATGATGAGGAGGATGATGATGGCAGCCGATTAAGACTCGGATTTTTCCTGACTTTGTAGTATTTTTCATATCGCTCAGGATTACAGCGTGGTTTTGCATGGGCCTGGTTCTCAGAGACCCATCTTGCCAATCCGTAAAGCCGCGCCATTTTTGGACCGTTTTGTCTACGTCGACGAATTGAAGTAGGGGCGTTTTCAATGTGGTCTCTCATCCACAAATCCATCTGTGGCGTTTCGAAAATTTCTGGTCCGTTAAAATGACTATACAGATCAATCTTACCGCCTCTTCCACCCCTTTCTGATGACCTCAACCGTCTTCTTTTAGCTCTCATGATTTTTCCAATCCTTCTCATTTGACCAGCAGTGGTCGGCCCAGACCCTAAGAGCTCCGCTGGGGAATTGTTTCTTGATCGGGACCAAGCGTTTGATCGACCGGGGGGCCGAGATGAGCTTGGAGTAGAATGCCTTTTTGGAAAAAAGGGTGTATTGTATGGCTTTGGGGGCGAACTATTTCTTCTCGGAAAAAAGGGTGTTCTGTCCAAACTCAAGGGTGAAAAACTTCTGGGTGAACTGGAAAATAAGTTTTTTCTTCTGTCCCTTGGAGAAAAAGAAGAGTCGCTTGTGAAATCATCATCATCATCACCACCCTCATCACCATCATCATAACCGTCATCATCATCATAACCACCATGGGCCGAAACATTGTGGTTAAGTTTGGTAAAAAGTCTCGATAAAAGTTCGACCAGCTGTTCTTGCTCCATGTTCCTTTTTTTGGGACCACTTTTTGGGACGATTATTTCCGCCTCAGATTTTACTTTATGAGGCGGGAAAAAATTATTTTTTACTTTTTGAGTTGAGGTTTTTTTCCTATCACGATTTCTCGATTTGCTTTTCTTCATTTTTTCCTTTATAACTCAGTCCTGAACTTTGCCGAGAAACCATTATTTTATAAGTTTTTGTTGCGGCTTCTAGGCTCCATTTTAGGCTTAGTTAATTGATTGATTAATTGATTGATTTATTTATTTTTTAATTAAGTGATTGATTGAAAGATTGATTGGCTGTGGGCTAATTTAAAGTTTTAAATCTCACCAATTTTCGATTGTTTATAAAAACGGAACCTTTGACATAATCTAAACCAAAGTATCTGAATAAATTGTTTATAAAATATTTTTTTAAATACTTTTTTTATATAAATATTATTATTAAATAATAAAATATTAACAATATAAGTTTTTACTATTATGTCAATCGTAATTAATTATTATTTTTATATTTATTAAAAGACATTTTCGTGACGGGTGATTGATAACGACCTTGAAAAAAATTTCATAATAAAAACAAAATTAATGTTATTAATAAAAATACCAATAATATTAATAATAATTATCTTCATTATTATATTATTTTACTCAAAAAAGTCAAATTAAAATATTTAAAAACTAAAACCAGAACAAAGAAAAATTAAAAATTAAATTTTTAAATTTAGTTTATTTTGCCTATTTGTTTTTCTCTTAAAAAAACAAATAATGAAAATAATTATTATTTCTATGATCTAGGCATTCCTGCAAAATACAATAGGCTATGAATGGCATTCTTAATTCAAATAATATAATAATAAAAATATAAAAGAAATAAAATAAAAATATTAATCTCAAAATATTATAAAATTTTATTATAAATTTATAAATAATTTTATAATTTGAAATAATAAAAACCACAACAAAAGGACACGTCTTAAAAGATTGATTTATTTGAAAATACATGTGTTTAACATATCACTCCTACATGAATAATCTTTATTTAAAATTTTAATAATTAAATATTTTATATTTTTAAATATTCAATATGTATTATGAGTTTCAGTACAAAAATCTTATCATAAAAGTCAAAGTATAAAAAATAAAAAAATAATTTTTTGTACAAAATAATTTTCGCTGTCTTAAATGAAGAAATTATTATTATTATTATTAATCTTATAGTTATTATCATCATTATAGTTGATATTATTTTTATTATTATTTTTTGTTTTTATGATTGTTATTTTTGAACTTTATATATATTTTAGTGGTGGGACTGCATGGTTCTTTAAACTTTCTGTTTGAACTGTCATCGTCTCACTCATCATTTGACTCATTTATAATTGAATAATAGGCCATTAAAAGTAATTGAACCCAATTAACACGTTTTATAGGGTTGGATTTATTTAAATAAAGTAATTAAGATCGAATGGAGATCAGTTTTGCGTGAAAATCGGAATAGAATAAGATTATTTAAATCGTGTTTGGATCGAGTTTAATTAATTCGTCAAAAATCGTTTACTTTTCAAAAGTTTCATTCTTAACAAGTGAATTGAAGCTGATTATATCATTATAATGATGATGATGATGATGATGATCATTATAAGTTAATTATGATTTAATAAAGAGTCGATATCATCTAAGCCTCAGTATTTAGTATTAAACATTTTTTAATCTAATTATTTTTTTAAATAAAATAAAAAAAACAAAAAAAAAGCAGCAGCAAACAGCAACAATGACAACAACTACAACACCTCACGACAACGACATTGAAAAGGAAAACAAACGATTAGAAGAGGCCTTTAGGAATATGGATGATCTGATTAAAGGTACTACTACTACTACTACTACTACTACTACTACTACTACTACTACTACTACTACTACTACTACTACTACTACTACTACTACTACTACCACCACCACCACTACTACTACCACCACCACCACCACTACTACTATCATCACCACCAGAGGCATTACAGGCACCCCCAAAGAAGAGAGCAAGGTCTTTGACAAGTCCAAGGAATAACAAAAATAAAAATAACAACAACACTAATTACAACAACAGTACTGATAGTAGTTATAGTAATAATACTAATAATAATAGTAACTATTACATGGGAATTAATAATAATAATTTTGCTCATTTTAATGCTAATCAGTACAGCAATAATATGTTTTATGATGATAGTAGTAATAGTATTTGGAATGATGATAACGATAATAATAATGTTAATAATTATAATAATAAAAAAAATAATTATTTTAATTATAGTAATGACCCTAATTTTCGTCCTTATCATCATCATCATCACTATGATGACATTCAAGAATTTAACAAGAAAAACAAAATTGATAATTACTCATTAAATAATAATAATAATAATAATAATAATAATAATAATAATAATAATAATAATAATAATAATAATAATAATAATAATAATAATAATAATAATAATAATAATAATAATATTAACAATACTAACAATAATAATAGCATGGTTAGAACTCAGAGCTACATAAATGAAAGGAAACCCAGAAATGTTGATTTATATAATGAAGCGTATGCCAATGAATTAACAAATAACGGACCTAAAAGTAATATGTTTGGAAACTATGACAACCCTGCGAATAGAATACACTTAAATCATATAAATAATTTAAATAATTTGAATAATTTGAATAATTTAGATGTTAAATATGGAAAATATAATGCAGAATATGGAAATCAATATAATAATATAATTGGAGATAAGTATAATAATACTAATACTAATAAATCTAGCAGTACTATAAATACTACTAATAATAATCTTCATAATAAAAATTATAATAGTAATTTTAATAGTAATATTCATAATAATAATAATTATTATTATAATAATATAAATAATTATTCGAATAAAAACGTCGTTTTACCGATCGAGCCTACATACGACAATGTGGACGAATTAAAGAAATATAATCCTGGAAATTACCTGAAAAATATCACAACTATTACTAATAATAATACTAAAAATACTCCCGGTAATCATCTTGTTTATAATTCTAGTACTCCTAACACTATCGTTGCTAAATCTAGTAATACTTCTGCTACTACTACTACTACTACTACTACTACTACTACTACTACTACTACTACTACTACTACTACTAATAATAATAATAATACTTCAGCTACTACTACTACTACTAATATTACTGTTACCAATGATACTAATACTAATCAAAATATTAAAACTAATAATAATAATAATAATAATGAAGTTAGGCATGCGAGGAGTAAAAGAAGTAGTAATATAAAGTACAATGTTAACAGTACAATTAGTAGAAAGTATTTTGAAAATAATAATAATGTAAATAATACTAATACTAATAATAATAATATTAATAATGATAATTTAAATAATATTAATGTAAATAATAATAATAATATTAAATCTCCAAAATCTCCTGTTAATAGAATAAGTAAAGAAAAATTTGATATTTGGAATACTACGAATGATAATATTAATAACAATTATGATAAAAATAATAATAACAATAATAATGATAATAATTATGATAATAATAATGATAATAATTATGATAATAATAATGATAATATTATGCAAAAAATGCAAGATAAAAAAAACACCCATATCACCCCATCACCAATATTCCAGAAGAACCATAAAAGAAATGATGATGATGATGTTTGTAATGATGGAGATGATGATGATAGTGGTGAAACTGATGATAATGATACCAATAATAGTAATAGTAATAATATATCTTTACAATTTGTTAAAATTAATAGTTTTCCCCAACGATCCACGAATGGTATGTTACAATTAATATAAGAAAAGTGTTGTTTTTTATTTTGAATAATATTATTATTTAAAAAACTTAATGAAATTAATTTGATTTATCTATAAAATACAATTTAATTTTCAAATTCAATGATATTTTTTTCACTAATTTTTTACTTTAAAATTATTTTTTAATTTTTTTCATAGATCAAAACTACCAAGAAGAAAAAACAAGTTTTGCAATTGAGAACAAGGTACGAATTGACTTTTGAATTGAATAATTTTTTTCTAATTATTAAATTTAAGTTTTAACTTTTGCATTTGTAAATAAAATAGTGAAAAATAAATTAAATGTTTAATTAAGTGAAGCGCTTTTTGGTACCATTTTCGTAGGCAACTTCTTGCTCGTTTACGCTTTTCTTGTAATTCTCCAAAAACTTTTCACGTTATTCACAAAAAGAAATGAATATGGCGTTGTTTTAAAGCACTTTTTGTGATCAAAGTTTAAATATTTTTGAAATAATATTTCAGTTTTCTAACATACAGAATATTTTGTAGTGTATTAAACTTTCGTTTTTTACTTTTCTAGTAATCGAAAGGTTTGAGAAAAAATCATTTTGATGTTCTTAATTAAAATTGAGTATGAAAAAAATCTCACTAAAAAACTACTAATTTAGATTCTAAACCTTTGATCTTGATAGTAATTAGTTGAAATAATTTATATCTAATTTATTATAATAGAAAGAATTAAATTTAGACCTATAAAATATTATTTATTAACCACTTAAATTGCAAAAACAATTTCAGAATATGCTTTCAAATGATATCAAACTCAAGATCCACCCAATTAACAACAACAAGAATACAAACAATAATATGAACAATAATAATGATAATACAAGCAAAAGTCTGTCAAGTAATGGTAGCTTTACCAACACAACTAAACCAAACCATGATATCACTACTACAACCCTCAACAACAACAAAAATAATAATAACAATAATAATAATAACACCAACAATAGCAACAGAACCCAACTGAAAAGTTCTCTCAAATCATCATTATCATCACCACCACCAACTTCCATGAAAGCAACATCATTATCATCACCAACTACTGCGTTATCATCATCATCACCACCTGATTCTGACTTATATGGGGCACAACTTTACAAAATGCAAGAAGAAATCAAAGTTAAGGACGAAAAAATTGAAGAATATGAGGTTATCAGGAGAAAATCTTGATTATTATGTCACAACACCACCACCTCCACCTCTTCCACACCACACACCGCCACACTCCACCACAACTCCACCTCCTCCACACTCCACCACACCTCCACCTCTTTCACACTACCATCACCTCCACACCACCATCACCCCCATACTCCACCATCACCACCACACCTCCACCTCTTCCATCATCACCTCCACCACGACAGAACACCATCTCAGAGTTGAGGACAACTTTGAATGATCGTCTGCAAGAACTGAACCACCTCAAGCAACGATGGAATAAGTCGCCGGAGAGAAACTGTGCGTGGTGGTGATGATGATGGTGGTGAATGTGCTGGTGGGGTGGTAATAGTAGTAGTGGTGGGGGTTGTAGTAGTAGTGGTAGTGGTGGTGGTAGTAGTAGTAGTAGTAGTAGTAGTAGTAGTAGTGGTGTTAGTAGTAGTAGTAGTAGTAGTAGTAGTAGTAGTAGTAGTAGTAGTAGTAGTAGTAGTAGTGGTAGTAGTGAGGGTGATAGTAGTAGTAGCAACAACACAGTAACAGGGTCGTCCAAGGAAAGAACGTTGGAAAGGGAACAAACTCTGGAAAGACTGAAGAAGAAACGTTGGTGGTGCTGATGATGATGATTGTGGTGGTGGTGATGATTATGATGATGGTGGTGGTGGTGATGATTATGATGATGGTGGTGGTGATGATGATGATGGTGGTGATGATGATGCTGATGATGATGGTGGTGGTGGTGATGATGATGATTATGATTCTAGATCTAGATGTGGAGAAATTGAAGGCGGTGGTTGAGACGCTGATGGTGTCAAATGAGGAGAAGGTGGTATGATTCATCCATCCATCCATTCATCCATCCATCCAACAAACCACCCATCCATCCAACAAACCATCTATCCATCCATCCATCCAATAAACCCTCCATCCATCCATCCACCATCTATCCAACAAACCCTCCATCCATCCATGCATCCAGAACGCCCGAGTGGATGAGTTGATGGAGGAGTTGGAGAGGTTCACAGAGTTGAGGGAGAAGATGCAGAGGCTGCATGGAGGAGTGGAGCGTAATGATAATGATCTTGATATTCTATTCACAAAATCATAATAATAAACTGATTATATATTAATCATAATAATAATAATTAACTGAGGATATAATAATAATAATAATACGATTTTAAATAATAATAATAATGGTTTCAACATTATAATTATACTGACACATTTAAGTAATAATTTATTATTATTAATAATAATGATAATATTAATAAACACCATGATAATAATCTCGATTATAATTTATATAAATTACATTAATAATTTATAAACGCTATAATTATATTTAAAACTCTGCAATGCAGTTTTGGTGGAGTGTGGGTTGGAAAAGTCGAGTACCGCAAATGTAGGAATTTTGATGTTGAGATGTTCCATGTATAAGACGCATCATATTTGGGATTAAATATTATTAATAAATAATAATATTGTAAATAATAATTAGGAATTATAATTAGAATAATAATCATTAATTATAACTAAAATAATAATTACAAATTGTTATTAAAATAATTATTATAAATTCTAATTAAATAGCAATAATTTAATTTTCAAAGTAATGACAATAAGACGACTATTAATAATAGTTAATAATAAATATAATAATAAAAATAAAAAGTAATAAAAATAATGAAATTAATAATTATTATATTTATTTCGACAGGGCATTTACCCAAATGCGACCAGCACTCCAGGTAAAAAAACAAATATAATTATAATGGGGCTAGAAGTATTATAATATATATATAAATTGTTAAATTGTATAATATTATATATACTTGTATAAATTACAAAAGAGCTATAATTATGATTTAAATATTTTTAAATTCATCATCATCACCTCCATTATCATCATCATCATCTCCACCATCATCATCATCACCACCACAGTGGCTAATTATGGGACGATCTCCAACAAATCCAACAGCTGCACCAACATCCAACAGAAAGAAGTCAAGGTCTTTGTTGTTATTATTATTTATTCTTTTATTATGATTACTCCATCCATCCACCAACCCACCCACTCCATCCATCCACCAACCCACCCAATCCATCCATCCACCAACCAACCCTCCACACATCCATCCACCAACCAACCCATCCACTCCATCCACCCCCCCCCCCCATACAGACGCCCCCCACCTCCAACAAACGCAAGACCCTCCTTTCCACCACCTCCACCTCCAATACCACCACCTCCACCTCCACAAGACCCCACTTCGGTACGCTTCCCAAAAACTACTACTATTACCCCCACAAACCACCCATCCCCTACCCCCCACCCTCCCTTCACCACCACCACCATCATCATCAGCAGCAGCACCAACAACTCCATCATCATCATCATCAGCAACAGCGATTCAATAGATATAAGGGTGGTGGTGATAATGATAGTAAGGGTGGTAATGATGATGATGATGGTATTGAGGGTGGCGGTGGTGGTGATGATGATGGTGTTGAAAAAAACAAAAATTGCATAATTGACTTGCAATCATCCGGTCATAACTACAATAATAATAACAATAATAATAATAATAATAATAATAATAGTAATAATAATAATCCCAATAATAATACAAATAATAATAGCAACTATGACCACAGCACACCACTGAACGATTCATCAGCTAGTTGTGGTCTCAAACTCGGGGTCGCGTCACGCCACAACAACAACAACAACAATAATAATAATAATATTGTCCGTGTTGGTAGTAGTCCTGGGGGATTGGTGGAAAGGGGTGGTGGGGGTGGTAGTGGTGGTGGTGGTGGTGGTGGTGGTGGTGGTGGTGGTGGGGGTGGTGGTGATGGTGGTGGTGGTGGGTTGATGGAAGGAAGGGATGAAAAAGAGTTGTCTTATTACAATCAATACCCAAAATTTGTAATTTTCCCACCAAAATCATCATCAGTACCACCAAAAGTTGACGTGCAAATGGGTGGTAGGACGGAAATAAGTGGGTTGAGTCCGGAAATAGGTGGGATGGAAACGGAGATATGTGGATCAAAAGCGGAGATAGTCGGAGCGAGGGGGAGGGGCAGGTTTAGGATGATGTCCGGTTCCATCAGGATTAGAGCGCATTCATTGGTGGATGAGTGGAAAGGTAATGGATGGATGGATGGATGAGTGCATGGATGGATGGATGAGTGCATGGATGGATGGATGAGTGCATGGATGGATGGATGAGTGCATGGATGGATGAGTGCATGGATGGATGGATGAGTGCATGGATGGATGGATGAGTGCATGGATGGATGGATGAGTGCATGGATGGATGGATGAGTGCATGGATGGATGGATGAGTGCATGGATGGATGGATGAGTGCATGGATGGATGGATGAGTGCATGGATGGATGGATGAGTGCATGGATGGATGAGTGCATGGATGGATGGATGGATGAGTGCATGGATGGATGAATGAGTGCATGAATGGATGGATGGATGGGTGGATGGATGGATGAATATGCATGGGTGGGATTGGATTGAGGGATAACTGTGCATGAGGCGGGTTTCAAAGGTTTTA
>OX030971.1:685267-690267 GCA_943735955.1 Piscicola geometra | reverse complement strand
TCTTTTCGTCTGTTAGACTTCAATTGATGTGTCTTATTTTACCGTTCAATTACTCTTGTATTTTTATATTTGAAAATATTTTTTAACATTTATTTTTTATAAATTTATAATGTTTTAAATAATTTTTAACATTTCTTTTGTTATTAATTTATAATTTTTAAATATTTTTAATTATCGGTCTCAGTAAATACAGCGTTCAATGTTATTTTTAAATTATTAAAATTTAATATTTTAATTATTAAATCTAAATATTTTTATTATTTAATCTTAATATTTATTTATTATTAAATCTAAATATTTATTTATTAAATCTAAATATTTTATTATTAAATCTAAATATTTTTATTATTAAATCTAAATATTTATATATTATTTATATCATTTACTTTTTCTTTGAAACACCAACAATTTATATTTCATCGAAATCAATTCAGATTTAAAAGTATTTTACTGTAATTTTTCAGATTCTATGATTATTTCGCATTACATTGTTTTTCATTTGTTGTTGTTGTTGTTGTTTCAAAGTGGTGTTGGTCAAGAAATACTTGTTTGAGTTGTATTAGTAGTAGTAGTAATAGTAGTAATATTTTGTTGATTTATTACTACACCATTATAATTTGAGTTGTATTAGTAATAGTAGAAGTAATAAGAATATAATTTATCTAACTATCACTTTTTTCATTATACTTTGAGTTTTAATAATACAAATAATAATATTTATATTATTATTTGTATTATTAATATTTTTTTTTTGGAGTTCTATTCATGAGTAATATTTTTTACAATTAAAAATATATATTAAATAAAAGTTTACCATAAAAATCTTTAAATTTATAATATAAATAAATAAATAATATTATGAATAATTAAATAATATTTTTAATGTGATAATCAAATCTTAATTGATTAACTGCCTTCTGATCTGATTGCTTGCCTTAATTATCTAATTATATTCAACCAATTAGTCTCGATATAATATCATTATAATATACGTCATTAGCCCATTATAAAGAAGAAGTTGTTTTTACTATTATGAAAATTATTATTATTATTATGAAGATAATTGTGATTGTCAATTAAAGGCTAATTGACCACTTACTTGTCCCATTAAATGTAATCACTGTAGTCTCCAATTATAACAGTTCTTTTTTAATTAGTATCTATTTGCTGTTCTTCTCATTATTTTTATTATACTTTAAATTCTATAAAATATTTAATTACTTATTTTTAATTAATTGATTGTAATTTCAATTACCCTTTCGCCACACTTTACCTTATAATAGACTTGAACTTTTCACTGTAGCCAATTGAGTTATTTACACTTTCAAACTATTATAAGGATTAAGTATATTATAATGTTTAATTATAATTTAATATGTATAGTTGGAAATATTAGGTTAATATTTAATTATATTTTAATATTTATAATTGGAAATAATATATTAATATTTCAATAGTATTTAATTTTTACCATTTCATGACTTTAATAATAAAAAATATCATTCTTTAATCAATATAATGTGAAGATTATCTTATATATTTATATGGAATTTAATTCTTATTTATATATATTTATTTTCAAATATAATAATTATTTTCATTTTATTATAAAATCATAATTAAGATATGCATTCACTTTTAAGCCTTTCACTATTACGTCGTGTGTGTTTTACCCGCCGTGTAGTTAAAAAATTCACTTTTCGCTTCAATTGATTAATTAATTATCAAATTAAATTTTAACTAGTTATAATTTAGTGAAGTTTTTTAATTAAATTGAATATTTAAGTTTACTTTTATGATCATAGAAATGCTTACACCATGAATTGGTCCCATGGATAACGCGCAAGGAAAAATGGGAAAAAGGGCCCCAAAAAATCAATCTTAAATGTCAATTTTTTCTCACAATCAATCATTGAAAAGCTTTTTAAAATCATTATCATCACCATTATTATAATATATACTGGGGAGAAAAACTTTTAATCAAAATTGCAGGCTATACATGGTATTTTAGGTTCTATTAAGTTTTATTACGTGTTAAAATCTCTTATATAAACATCTGTTTCGTTTTAGGATACAAGGTTCGTCAGTTGAATTCCGTGATTCAAAAACGAAAAATTAACACGTTTTTCATCGTGAAAATAAATTATGAATTCGTAAAGTTTGGTTTTTGTTTGAGTTTAAGTTAAAGTTTAAAATATTTTATTAATTACGCGCACAACTCTAATGTTTAAAAGTAGGTAGATTATAATGCTATGTTGGAATAAAAGTATCCTTATCCAAAACAAAATGTAGGAGTAAATACAGTAACTACTAAAAATAAAATGATAAATTCGAATGATTTTGAGTTGAGTTTATAAAATTAGTTTCATAATTGAATTCTGTTTAATAATTAAACTTTAATTGGGTCCATAATTGGGTTTCCAAATGTCTGTGATAACATTTTGGCAGAGCTTTTAATTGACTAATTAACCAAGGCAATTAGATCCAATTAGAATGAGTGGGCTCATTAAAAATCAAATTATCAAGCAACTCTCCAAGTATGGGAAAAAAAATTCATTTGTTTTATATAATAAATACATCTAATTAATTAAATAAATTCAATGAAATTACATTTAATAATTATCTTCAATGAAATTACATTTAATAATTATTTTCAATGACTCTAAATTAATTAAAGTGGAATTCAAATTAATTAATTCTTCACAGGTTCACAAAGAATCTCTCAGCTGACCAGATATCTTTGAGTTCTCTTAAGGGAAAAGGTCTTTAATTAGCACTCATAATAGTTTTAATTAGTATTCATTAACATTTATTAGTACTCATTATCATTTATTAGTATTCATTATCATTTATTAGTATTCATTATCATTTATTAGTATTCATTATCATTTATTAGTATTCATTATCATTTATTATTATTCATTATCATTAATTAGTATCCATCATCATCAATTATTATTAATAGGTATTGATTAGTAATGATTAATTATATTTAGTTATAATATAATTGTTAAAACATATATATTCTGAATGACCAATCACAGGAGACCTCTACAACCTCGAATTGGATGAGTCAGTCATTGCAGGTGATAAAAATAATAAAAAGATAATAATAATAAGAATAATATTATTAATTATATTTATATGAAAAATAATAATTACAATAATTATAAAGATAATAACTATAATGATAAGAATAAATTTAAAATATTATAAATTCTATTATATTTATTTATTTATTCACAGGCCTCTTAGACACACCACCATGGCTGAAAATCGTGTCAGTGATGTGTACCAAGCTTACCATCAAGGTGGTGCTGATGATGATGATGATGATGGTGGTGGTGGTGATGATGATGGTGGTGGTGGTGGTGGTGATGGTTATGATGATGATGGTGGTGGTGGTGATGATGATTGTGATTTTAAATGATGAATAGAATCATAATCATGACAGATTCAGTGGACGAAGCTTGGCTCCCAGCCCATCATATTGGTGATGGTGATGATGATGAAAAAAAGAATAAATAATAATAATAATGTATTTTCCAAAATAAAATTATACCAAACCCTATTTTACCACCACCACACCACTATCATTATCATCATCACCACATCATTATCATCATCACATCATCATCATCATCACCATCATCATCACCACACCATCATCATCATCACCACATCATCATCATCACCACATCATCATCATCATCATCACCATCAGATGTTGGATGAGGTGAATGTGTGGATGGAGACACAAGCCTACGATCCATCCAGACCTCCACAAAACACCATCCTTCCATCCCTGGTGTTGGTGCTGATGATGATGATGGTGGTGATGATGATGATGGGGGGGATGATGGTAGTTTTGATGATGATGATGATGAAGGGGATGAAGATGGTTTTCGTGATGATAATCATGACAGTGATGGGTTAGTGTCTTTGATTCGGAATGTTAGGCCATCATCATCACCATCATCATCATTACCATCATCATCATCATCCCCATCATCATCATCATCATCACCAGATCGAACAAGTATGGCTACGTAGAACAAATCATTGATGGGATGACCCTCAACATAAAGGTGGTGATGATGATGATGATGATGGGATGAGGGTGATGATGATGGGATGAGGGTGATGATGATGATGATGATGATGATGGGATGAGGGTGATGATGATGGGATGAGGGTGATGATGATGATGATGATGATGATGATGATGAGGATGATGATGATGATGGGATGAGGGTGATGATGATGATGATGGGATGAGGGTGATGATGATGGGATGAGGGTGATGATGATGATGATGATGGGATGAGGGTGATAATGATGATGCTACTATTATCAATCCTATCACAAATCATCATCATCACCACCACCCAGATCATCAACATCAAGTTCAAGTCACTGTACTCTTGCGCGTCTTTGCAGGTGATGATGATGATTGTGATGATGATGATGGTGGCGATGATGATGATGGTAATGGTGGTGATGATGATGATGATGATAATGGTGGTGGTGATGATGATGAAGTTTTTATTGTTAATATTTTTATTTCAGATGAGTACCGTTCTTATTGACAGCAGAACGCCTTCATGGGAGGTGATTGTGATGATGATGATGGTGGTGGTGATGGTGGTGGTGATGATGATGATGATGATGATGATGATGATGATGGTCATGATGATGATACAGATAGGGAAGTTAGACACGACACGAGTGAAGAGCAAAAGTGAAGTGATTCTGTTCAAGATGATACAGTGGCAGGTTGGTGGTGATGATGACGATGATGATGATGATGATGATGACGATGATGATGATGACGATGATGATTTTTTTTATGGTGTTGTTGATGTTGTTTTCCATTTTGTGGTTGTTTTGTTGTAGTTGTTGTTACGTGTTACTGTTAAAGTAGCAATACAAATCACATTGTCACTCCCCTTCCCCCTCAACCAACCAACCAACCAACCAACCAATCAAATCACAGGCTC
>OX030971.1:667767-675267 GCA_943735955.1 Piscicola geometra | reverse complement strand
TTTCTTTTTCCTTGTTCAACTAAATTTAATGTTTAAAATCATATCAAATACATTACTAGATTCTATTTAATATCAAATCAGTTATTTATTAAAAAGGCCACATTAGACCTTCTATGGAGATCCTGAAACGCCTCTTGTGTGGCTGGAGAGAACTTATCCAGGTTGTCAATGTGCTCATAGGAGTTGACCTTCCTGTCAAAGGTCATCAGAAACTCTTTTGCATTTGTTTCTGGGTCAAGGACATCACTGAAACCACCCAGCCTATGGGGCAGGTTGAGAGTGGGTCAGTGTGTATTCGCTTCCAAGATTTTTAATTTTAATTTGTGGATTTCGTAACGTTGATTGAAAAGCGCTATATAAATATTTCAGTTAATCATTCATTCATTGATTCTTTTTATATATTTTTTTTAATGGTCTATACTATTCACAGCCTGACAGACGCATGCCATGTTACAATGGTTCTGAGAACCATGGTTCTTATGCGCCAGAGACGCCACTCCACACGACGTACACATCTCTCAATGCATACGTCGCAAACACCGCATCATATACACTAGGTATATGATAGTTCACGGTTGCTCGTCAGGGATTCGAACGGGCAACCTTTGAGTTGCCAGTTCGACGTCTACCATCCCCACATCCATTTATTCATTTATTTTTGATCAACTGACTTAATGATTAATTAATTAGTTAATCGATCAATCAATTAATAGCCAGCCAGTTCAACTCAACCCCAAAAAAACTAACTCACGCCTCTGAGAGCTTTCTCGTCAACGTATCAGCAGTTCTATGGAGACCCATCTCCCCCATCACCATACTCACACTGCCCTTGTCCTCCACCAGGCTGCCTGCACTGTAACTGTCCAGACCTTCTGGCAGTTTGTAGCTGTAACGAGTAGTGGTCAAATTGAATAAAAGAATTTTTGTATCATTGAAAATAGTAATTTTAAACGATTTTTAAATGGTTTTTAATGTTTTCTTTAATGGTTGAAAACTTCATCATTTAATACTTTGTAAATAATTAAAAGTGACAATTTAAATACATTTTTAAACAGAGTAAAACCCACCCAGTAACAAGCACATTAAAGTCCGAAGAGTTGAATTCGTTGCAGGGTTCGGAGACGAATGCCCCGAAAGACACAACGGTCTCAACTTCATTAACGGACGTTTCTCCAACTTTGACTAAAGAATTATATTCTATAAAAGCGGCCATGTCTTTTTTCTTTGGGAAATTAAGTGGATTTGGATTTTTGATTTTTTATTGCAAAACGTTTTGAATTTGAATAAAGCGCTTGATAAATAAATACTTTTGATTGATTAAAATATTTAAATTATGAAAAAATAAATTTAATGATTTATATCTCACATAAGCGACTCGAGTATTAGCGAATCTCAAATCAAACCTCACTCCCTCCATCTCTACATTCCAAAACCTGTCCCGAACCTTCGAGAGTTGAATGGGTACCAATGGAAAAGTACCAAATATATTAAAATTTAATAATTAATAATTAAATATATATAAATTGGATAAGAGAATAAGTTACAGCTGGGATGTTTCACATTTCATTATCTTTATAATTACAATTTAATCATCATTATCAATACAATCATCATCATCATTCCCATGACTGAGTTAGTCGTTTAACTAAAGAAGAAGTAGCCTAAATGTTGTTTAAAACGTTAAAAACAGGAGCAAAAGACTATTCTGAAATGTAAATTTCAAAGTTTGAGCCATAAAAAACTAAAAGTAGATTCTGATTTAAAATGTATATTTCTAGGACAATTCGGTGGCAAATTGTAAATATTTGGAACCGTTTTGAAGACGTTAGAGTACATGAAATGGATTCCCCGGATCGCCCCGCCCATGTTGTTGTTGTAGAAGGCTAACCATCTGGAAAATTAAATTATCTGAATACATTAAATATGGTAATTAGTTAAGTAAATTTAGATTATTTGAATAAATTAAATATGGTAATTAGTTATGTAAATTTAGATTATTTGAATAAATTAAATATGGTGATTAGTTAAGTAGATTTAAATTTTTTTAATAAATTAAATATTGTAATTAGTTAAGTAAAAATTTTTTTCTTCAAAAAAAGTATAAACGAATTATTGTTCATAACTGAGAATATTTAGGTTAACGAATTTTATAGTTAAAAATTTTTTTATAAAAATAAAAATTCAAGTTTTTAAAGATTAAAAAAAATTTAAACTTCTGGAAGAGGGCATAGTCCGTTACAATACTCAATTCAATCGTTATATTTTTTTTATTCAAATCTGAAAAAAAATGGAAATGAAACCGTAAATATGTTTTATTTTGGAACAGAAATAAAAGCATGAAAAATTGTACGAAAATATCATAAAAAATTGGATTAAAATTAATGCAAAATAAAAAACAATAACCTTCACAAGATGCCACACCAAGGACTAAAGCCGAAGCAGCGACAAACCACAGAAACATCCCAAATCTCTTTAAAATTCCCATACAAAAAGCTCTCTTCCCTTTAAATATTGTTTGAATTAACGTCCAATATTACCAGAACAAATGATACGAAAGGTACCCACAATAAAGCCATTGTTCTCTTTGAATGTTATTTGAATATGTATTCAATATCATTGAAAAGAAAATCAACAAAAGAGATGAATCACAAACATCCATTGTTTTCCCCCCTCGTATGTTTGTATTGTTCACAACGGCTTTTTGAAACGCCTGATAGATGTTGTTTGCCAAAATTGATTTTTTGAAATATTTTTCAGCTCAAACTTTCAGCTACGAATTATTGACAATGCTTTTTTGCTTGGCCGAAAAGTTTGGGAATTAAAAAAAATGTTTTCTATGGCATCTAACGAATAAATTGTTTTTAAATTGTTTTGTTGAATGTTGTTAAATTGTTTTGTGGAATGTTGTTAAATTGTTTTGTTGAATGTTGTTAAATTGTTTTGTTGAATGTTGTTGAATTGTTTATTAATTATTTATTTAACAATTTTTTTTATTCAACTATTAATAAATATCATCTTTTGAAGCAATATTTAGATTTCCTATTTTCGTTTGAGTTTGAAGGACTAAGCTAATTTTAGGTTATAATAAATTTTGTATTTATAAATTAAATGTTTAAAAAATATTTCATTTTTAAAGAAAAAGTAAATTTAATCAAAACTTAATTAATTTAATTCAATATTCCGATATATTAATCCAAATCAGAATTTTTTAAACTAATGAAATTTAAATTACGATCTTGGTCAGTGAATAAAAAAGTAAATTCTGAGAATTTTAAAGAAATTTCATTATTACATTTTTATTTTTGATCTGCCAAATTAATTAATTTTTTTAATAATAGAAAAGTATTTTAAATAACTAAAAAGCGTTGAGTAAATTGTAGGCATGAAAACACTGCTAAAAGTTTAAAATACACATCTTTTTATCCAAATTTTAAAATTTATTTATATATTTTGCAGAATTGCAAGTTCTTAAAAAACAATTCAATTTTAAAAATATATCCTTGGATTTGGTTGACGTTTTTATAAAAATATTCTGAGAATCTAAAAACTTGATAATATTATAATAAATAAATAAATTTTAAAGAATGTATTGATATTCGAAACGAAGAGGATATTTAATTTTCAACTCTATTTTCCTTAAAATGCAAATATATTCGAAAAAAATTTTGCTAAATTTATTTATTTAAATAATATATTTACCAACAGTACTTATTGGAAAATTTATTTCTTAATTCAATATTTTGACACAAATACAAATACACATAAACACGCACACACACACACACTAACTCTCTCACAAAAACACACACAAACACTTCTCCATTCACACACTACACAAAGTATTCAAATTTATAAATATATAAATAATTAAAAATTTTAAATATTATTTTCTCAATTATTTCATATTTCAATTGTTATACTCATTAGTTTAATTTATAATTCCAAAATTTAATTTTTCCAAATTCTGTTAAATGTGTGATTAAAAATTTTCCGTCATGAATCCAATAGGGTTTATATTGTTTTGAAAATATCAATATTATTTTAAAACGATTATTATTTTTAAAATATTAATATTATTTTTAAAATATTAATATTATTTTTAAAATATTAATATTGTTTTGAAAATTCTAATGATATTTTGAAAATAATATTAATATTTAAATATTAATATCTAAATATTATTTTTGAATTATTATTATTTAAATATTAATATTTAGATATTATACATAATTATTTGAAAACTCTTATTATTTTTCACTTCAGACATATTACAATTAAAGTTATACAGTCAATTCAAAACAGATAAAAAAATTTATTAAAATAAATTCTGGTTCAACTTGATGAATTGCATTAATTCAATTATAATTAGATTAATTTTATTTAACAATAAATTAGTGATAATTAAAGGTCTATTTTCTTTTATATAAATAAACTTTAAAATAATGAAAAAATATTTGGAAAGTCCGACATATTGGGTACACTATCACTGCTTTCAGCATCAATAAATTAAAATTAAAACAAATATCACTACTACCATCACCATTTCCACCACTAAAACTAAGACCTCCATCACTACTACAACTATTACCCCCCCCCCCCCCATCTCCTCCATCTCCAATACTACTACTACCATCATCGCCACTACTACTACCATCACCACCCCTACTACTATCATCATCGCCACTACTACTACCACCACCGCCACTACTACTATCATCACCGCCACCTCTTAATCCATCCTTGCCAATCAACACTCTGCACTCCAACACCACCTGCTGATTTTTTGGTTATCCATCCATTTCCTCAATCCATCCATCCATCCATCCACCCATACATCCATCCATCCATCCAGCCATCCATCCATCCATCCATTCATCCATCCATCCATCCATCCAATTATCCATCCATCCATCCATCCATCCAGCCATCCATCCATCCATCCATTCATCCATCCATCCATCCATCCATCCATCCATTCATCCATCCATCCATCCAGCCATCCATCCATCCATTCATCCATCCATCCATCCATCCAATTATCCATCCATCCATCCATCCATCCATCCGTCCCTTCATCCATCCATCCATCCATCAATTTATATATTTAACTATTTTTAAAAAGTATTTATGAAAAAAAAACAAAAAATCGGTTAGACACCAAATTAAATTACAAATTCATGGATTAAGTGGGATCTGAAGAGTGGTTGGGTGGATTTTTAAGAAAAGAAAGAATAAAAATAAAACAATAATAAAAATAATAATAATATTAATAAAAATAATAAAAATAATAATAATAATAACAATAAAAGAAAAGAATGATAATATCAACTTGGAGACAGATTGCAAGACTTTTAGCATTCTTATTAAGTAACCACTACAACTCTTAATCAACACACATGTGTGTGTGTGTGTTTGTTTGTGTGTGTGTGTGTTTGTGTGTGTGTGTGTGTGTGTGTGTGTGTGTGTGTGTGTGTGTGTGTGTGTGTGTGTGTGTGTGTGTGTGTGTGTGTGTGTGCTTTTATGTATGTATGTTTGTGTGTGTGTGTGTGTTTGTGTGTGCGTGTGTGTGTGTGAGTGTGCGTGCTTGTGTGTGTTTGTGTGTGTGTGTGTGAGTGTATGATGATGTGTTTGTGTGTGTGTTTGTGCATGTGTTAATTGTAGTCTGGATGTGTGATAAGATCACCAGATAATAACTTTCCAACTTGTGTGTTTTTTCAATGACTTCATCTTTGATAGTGATACTCTTAATATAACATTTAGTTTCTATGTTCTATGTTTCTAATTCTACAAAATTATTTGAGTAGTTTTAATATTCAATTTTAATATTTTATGATATATCACAAGTTTACAAATTAAATAGCCCAAAATAAAGAGCTTACGAATACATAGGGTCATAACGGTGTGTAAAATTTTATTTAATAGTAGAAAAATGGTTACTAAATGACGATCGGAAAAATAAAAAATAAAAAACAAAACAGCTTTTTTATTTTTATTTTCTTTAATTCAATATTTATTCCAATCGCCAGTTTTAGTCCGAGACTAGCGATCAATAAATAATTTATGATTTGATGAGCAGATGTTAAACCTTCATCCTCTCTAATGTCTCATCATCCATCTTCCTCTCTTCATCCATCCATCCCTCCTCTTACCCTTCCACCTTTCACTCATTCTTTTTTCATTTACAAGTTTTACTCTCTCCACTCATCTCTTCCTCTCTTCCTCTCTCCCCCAACTCTTCCTCTTTCCAACTTCACTCTCCTCCTCTTTTTTTTCTCATTCCACCATTATTTCTCTTTTTTCCCCCACCATTTTTTTTCATCCAACCCTTCCCCCTCCCTTCTCTCCACCCATTAACTCCCTCCATCCCACCCTCCTTCTTCCTCCTTTCTTCTCGCACCCCTCATCCACCCTTTATCCCATCCCAGTCCTTCAACCATCCCACTCCCCTCATCCCTTCATCCACTCTATCTACCCCCTCATCCACCCTTTCCCCCATCCCACTCCTTCAACCATCCCAGCCCCTCCCTTCCTCCCACCCCTCCCTCCCCCATCTTCTCATCCATCCTCTCATCCATCCCTTTCCCCCATCCACCCCCCCACCCACCCCTCATCCATCAACTCTAATTATTGATGACATTCCGCTTCCTTAAGAAGAAAGACGTGGTCATCCATCACCCACTGGCGATAATAATAACAATAATAAATAATAATAAGAATAATAATAAATAAAAATAATAATTAATAATGAATAACAATAGTTATAATAATAAATTGTATGTTAATATATACACCAACAACAAAAAAACATGAAAGACAACAAAAGCACAAATAGAGCAAAAAATAAAAACGAAAATCAAAACAAAAAAATTAAAAAAAAACAATAATAAGATTAACTTGATCATCACCATTACCACCATCATCACCATCATCATCATCACCACCACCATCATCATCACCACCACCATCATCATCATCATCACCACAATGACGACCTCCTTCTGAGGTTGTGGCGACAGTGACGAGAATATATGACACGACACGCTGTCGCTTGTTTTTTTCTATTTTTTTTAGCTTCGTGTTTTTTTTTCAAAACTTTCTCGATCGTTTTTATCTGTGTTTTTTTTTCCTCATTTTTTTGTTTTTTGTAGTTTTTTCAGCGTTTTTGTGACTGAGTGTTTTTTTAGAAGCATTAAAATTATATTTAAAACTTCTTTTGAAATTGTTGTTCCATTCAACAAACTTTTTCATAGTTGGCAACACTAACACAGCACACACCACAACTTAGCTTTGTGCCTATCGTCTCAACACAAGTCTAAGTTACAGTGTAGGCTAGAAGGAGGTTTGTGGATTGGATCCATTCATCAATCCATCCATCCATCCATCCATCCATCTATCCATCCATCCATCCATCCATCCATCCATCCATCTTGACATTCCATTCATCACTTGTGATCTGAATCTTTCAAGTCAGAAACTTTGCCTACTATTATTATTATTGTT
>OX030971.1:647767-655267 GCA_943735955.1 Piscicola geometra | reverse complement strand
AACAAAAACAATATTTTTCATTTTAATACAATGCACAACAACAACAACAACAGCAACATTAACAACAACATAAACAACATAAACAACAACAACATCAACAACAATCCACAATTGACTCTGTATCCGTGGATGAGATCATTTGTTGGAGCGGGTGAATATCTCCGTTTAAACTTGTTGTTGTTGTTCTCCGTGTTGTTGTTTCAAGTGTTGTTGTTGTTCGTAGTGTTGTTGTTGTTCTTTGTGTTGTTGTTTCAAGTGTTGTTGCTGTTCGTGTTGTTGTTTCAAGTGTTGTTGTTGTTCTTTGTGTTGTTGTTTCAAGTGTTGTTGCTGTTCGTGTTGTTGTTTCAAGTGTTGTTGTTGTTCTTTGTGTTGTTGTTTCAAGTGTTGTTGTTGTTGTTCGTAGTGTTGTTTCTCAGTGTTTTTGTTTTGTTAATTACTTAATACTGACACAAACAACACAATAAATAAATAAAACTAAAAGTACACTAACAACAAAAACAGTCACAACAACCCCAAAAACACAACATACAATACATCCCAACAACAACAACAACTACAACAACTACAACAACAGCAACAACAAACACAACAACAACAACACAGAACTCGGCTTCGACCACAAACGAACGCGACAAACGTACACACGCTACCAAACACTGGAGCTGGAAAAAGAGTTTTACTCCAACAGGTGGAGAGTTTGGAATTAGTATTTCTTATGCTAGTAGTAGTATTAGTTTCAGTAATAATATATGTGCTAGTAGTAGTATTAGTTTTAGTAATACTATATGTGCTAGTATTAGTATTAGTTTCAGTAATAATATATGTGCTAGTAGTAGTATTAGTTTTAGTAATACTATATGTGCTAGTAGTAGGATTAGTTTCAGTAATAATATATGTGCTAGTAGTAGTATTACTTTCAGTAATAGTAATAGTAATAGTAATAGTGCTAGTAGTAGTATTAGTTTTAGTAGTGTTCCCAATTTTTTACTTTGCTAACTAAGTACTGTTAGTATTAATTTCAGTATTATTGGTTGTACTACAAGTAGTCTTAGTTTTAGTAATACTACTTATACTACAAGTAGCAATAGTTTTAGTAATACTAATTATCCTACAAGAAGGATTAGTTTTAGTAATACTAATTGTACTACAAGAAGTACAAGTTCCTAAACTCCAACTCCACTTCGACAGATACCTGACCAGGAGACGCCGGATCGAAATAGCACACACCTTGGCTTTGACTGAAAGGTGGTGCTGATAATGATTTAAACCATTTTTCAAAAATAATAATAATAAATAATAATATGTTGTAGTTTTTTTCACGCATTTATAACCTTGTTTGTTAATAGACACCACTTTTTGTTTTCTACTCTTTAATTATTTTATTTAATTCCACTGCTTTCATCCGTTGTATAGCCCGCACTTACCATCCAGTGTATAACGCGCACTATTCCATTTCCCTAAAAACCTTTTTTATCCTTTGTATAACGCGCACTTTTCCATGAATTCCCGACAGACAAATCAAGATTTGGTTCCAGAACAGAAGGATGAAGTGGAAGAAGGAGAACAACATCAGCAAGCTGACGGGACCTGGGGGGGTGGCCGACCATAAGAATAATAATATTAATAATAACTTAAATAATAATAATAATAATAATAATAATAAAAAGGATAGTAATAATAAATTTATTAATAATAATAAAGGAGAGGCTCTGAAAGCAAACCAAGGCAATAATTCAAATGATGATGTCATTAAAAATGATAAAGAAGATGTTGACGATGATGACGATAATGATGATGATGATGATGATGATGAGATGGGTAATGATGATGATGCTGATGAGATGTGACTTCTTTTTATGTGTTGTCATTCCCTAAATATTCGATAAATCTTTTTTTTTTTTTTTTTAACTTTTTTATTTGACAAAAGAACGTTTTTAAAAGTAGTAATTAAATGATTTTCAAGTTTAAAATTTCTTAGCATTTCAATTGTAAAAAAACGAATTTAAAATTGTGTTTTATTTGTTTTTTGAGAGTTTTATATCGAATACATTTTCGTTTTGCAAAACTATCTTTAATTTTGTTTTCGTATTTATTCCATTTTTGTGTTCGAAATAAAAAAAATTGAAAATATTTGAAAGTTTCCGAAGGGTTAAAAGAAGAGGTGAACCATTCAGAGCAGGTCACCTTTAAACTGGGTCAGTTATTGACTGACCTAATTAAAGTGTGTTACAAATAGAATTTTAGAGGGTTATACTACTTTATAGAATGAATTGATCGGAAAAAATAGATGGATGGATGGATGGATGGGTGGATGGATGGATGGATGGGTGGATGGATGGATGGATGGGTGGATGGATGGATGGATGGATGGATGGATGGATGGATGGATGGATGGATGGATGGATGAATGAATGGATGTATGGATGGGTGGATGGATGGATGAATGGATGGATGGGTGGATGGATGGATGGATGGATGGATGGATGGATGGATGGATGGATGGATGGATGGATGGATGGATGGATGGATGGATGGATGGATGGATGGATGGATGGATGGATGGATGGATGGATGGATGGATATATGGATATATTGATGGATGGATGGATGAATGGATGGATGGGTCGATGGATGGATGGATGGATGGATGGATATATGGATGGATGGATGGATGAAAGAGAAGAAGAAAAGGAGGAAAGAGAAAGAAGAAGAGAAGGAAAAGAAGGAGGAAGAGGAGGAGGAGGAAGAGGAGGATGAAAAGTGTTATGGTATTTAAAGAGGAGTGAGTTAGAGATGTCTACATGATTTATTAGAATTTAAACTCATTTTTGAATTATATATATATATATAAATATAAGTTTAAATGATTTTGAATATATAAATGACTAAATAGATTTATTTATTTTTAATAAAGGAATAGTAATTATAAATACATTTCTACGAATATATGTTTTAACGTTTTTAAATACTTCCCCAAAAAAATTATTTTGGGAAAAAAATGAAGTTGAAATTAAAAAACATAACGTTTGCTTTGGGAAAAACCTGGAAAAAATTCAGCCGTGAAAAAGTTTGAAAAATATTTTTTTAATAATGTGAATAATTTTTAACAAATTATAACAAAGAATTTTTTATGACAAATTATCTATCTAAATTTAATAATTTTTGAATTTATTTATAAATTCTCTTAATTATAGTTTATTTTAAATATATATTAGAGCTTTGTTATTTTTAGTCGGGGTGATACCAACCACAACTGAAACCAACAACAACAACATTCGATACAAACTATAATGAATAGTATCAACAACAACTACTATTATCACTTCCCCACTTCCCAAACTTTTCAACATCATCATCATCATCATCATTATCTTCATCCTCCTCTTCTTCCTCCTTCTCTTCTTCCTCCTCTTCCTCGTTATCATCCTTCTACTACAAATACAACAGTGATCTGATAACAACACAAGACAAAAAAAATACAACAACAACAACAACATCAAAATTGCTTTTGGGTAGCTCAACACAAGAAATTTGCAACAATACGCAACTTCCAAACTGCAACAACACCAACAATACCAACAACACCAACAACAACAACCCAACAACAACATCTCATTTCTTGCATACACACAGTTTCAACCCATTCACCACCACCTACCTTGAAACACCACAATGTTACAATACAAAAGTATGTAGTAGGGGTGGTGGTGGAGAGGGTGGTGGTGGAGGGGGTGGGGATGGAGGGGGTGGGGATGGAGGGGGTGGTGGTGGATGGGGTGGTGGTGGAGAGGGTGGTGGTGGAGGGGGTGGAGGTGGAGGGGGTGGTGGTGGAGAGGGTGGAGGTGGAGGGGGTGGTGTAAGTGGGGGTAATGAAAAAATCCCAGCTGATTTAACGATGATGATGATAATGATGAGTGAAGATGATGATGATGATGCTGGTGGTGGTGAAGAAGATGTTAGTGTAAATGTTAATAATAAAAATAGCAACACTAATAATATTCAAATAATTAATACTAACAAAAATAACAACGACAATAAAAATAACAATAACAATATTAATAAGATTAATAATAATAATAATAAGGATATAATATTTTATGATATGGATGAGAAGTCGATAAGATTAAATGGGATGGTTGGTGATGATGATGATACCCACAACAACAACAATAACAATACTATAAATAATAATGAAAAAAACTCAATTAGCCAATTTCTAATGGTTGATAATGATGAGTTTTATGGCGGTGCTGGTGATAATAATGATCTCCTTGTTAGTGCTGATGATCATCTTGTTGCTAGTGCTGATGATGATGATTTTTTGTGTGGTGTTGTTGGTGATGAAAATCAGGTCAAAACGGTATTTTACGGTGGCTTTGAAACACTAGAACAACAACAACCACAACAACAACACCAACAACAACCACAACTACAACAACAACAACAACAACTACAACCACAACAACAACAGCTACTACAACGACTACAACCACAAGCATCTCAAAATCTACCACTATACCCACCATTGCCCGCACAACTACCACAACAACATCTATCCCACTCACCACTACCACAACTACCTCCACAACCACTACAACCACAATTACCACAACTATTACAGCGTCCACGACCACAACTACTACTACAACCACAGCCACTACAGCAACCACTACTACAACAATCTGTTACATCTCAGCAACAACAACAACCATCTAATTTTCAGCACTACCACAACTACTACTACGACTACCACAACAACTACAACAACTACCACAGACCATTAGCTTCCTTCAACAACAATAACAACAAAAACAATAATATTAATAATAACCATCATCATCATCATCATCACCATCATGAAAATTATAATTACAATAATAATAAAGGTATGGAAGTCTGTTTCAACAATTCCAATAATAATATTAATGAAGATAATTTAATTGATCGTTACAAAACCAGCAATCAGTATCATCATCATCAGCATCATCATCAGCAGCAGTTTAATTATAGTTATAATTTTTATGACAATAATTATAATATTAAATACATAAAAGAAAGCAAAAAGAAACCAAAGAATTCAAATAGAATGTTAATTTTTAATAAAATTAAACTTAATAATAATAATATTAATACTAACAGTGATACTAATGATATTAAAAATACTACTATAAAAAGTAATTATAATAATACAAATAAGGATGATGATGATGATGATAATGTGAAATTGTCAATAAAAAATGATATTTTTCCTGTTATTAGTGATATAAATGAAAACAATGAAAAAATTGATAATAAAAGTAATTATAAAAATAAAAATATTATTCAGAATAATAATATAAATAATAATTTGAATGATTCGAAAAATATTTTAAAGAAAAATAATTTTGCAAATGTCTCAAATAAAAATAAAGAAGATGGCATTGATGATAGTAGTAGTGTAATAAAAATGAAATATATGGATAAAACAATGGAAAAAAATGATGATGTTGATGATAATGATGCCAATGATGATGATGATAATGATGGTGGTTGTGGTGGAGATGATGATGATGATGATGTTGGGGTTTCTAGTCATGATGATGATGAAGTTAAAAAAGATGAAAGTGTTGTTGATATGAAGTTGGAAAACGATAAAGAAAATGTTGAATATGAAAGCAACAACATCAATAATAATAATAATAACTCTAATAATAATAACAACAATAATAATAATATAAAAAAGAAAAATAATAATAATGATGATACAAAATTAGAAATAGATTGTATAGAAAAAGAAGATGATAATGATGGCTGTGGTGATGATGACGATGGTGGTGGGAGTGGTGATGATGATGATAACAAAATGGTTTATCCGTGGATGAAGAAAATACATTTGATATCAGGTGAGAAGGGTGACGATGGTGATGATGATGGTGATGGTGATGATGATGATGGTGATGATGATGATGGTGATGATGGTGATGATGGTGATGATGTTGATGATGTTAATTATTATCATTAAAAAGAGAGATTTTATATATAATAACATTGCAAACAAAATAAAACACAAAAAAAACAATCGAAAAACCAACACAAACAACACAAACACAAAAAAACGCAAACACAAACAAACGCAAACACAAACAACGCAAACACAAACACAGAGAACGGCGAATTGTACGACAGCAAACGAACACGAACCTCTTACACTCGTCACCAAACTTTAGAGTTGGAAAAAGAGTTCCACTATAACCGGTTCGTCTCTTTGTTTGTTCGTCTCTTTGTTTGTTCGTTTCTTTGTTTGTCTCTTTGTTTGTTCGTCTCTTTGTTTGTGTTTGTATCTTTGTTCGTTTGTGTTTGTTTGGTTTTTGATTTGTGTTCGTCTAATGGTTATGTTTGATTTGTGTTCTCGTACTTACTTGAAAATGAATTATTTTCTTTTTTTAAACAATTTTATTTGTCATAAAATTGACAAGACGATCACCATTATTACCACCACCACCACTACCATCCCCATCACCATCACCAACACTACCACCACCATCACAACCACCATCTAGACCACCCCCACCACCATCATCATCACCACCAGAACCATCATCATCACCACCACCCTCCAGTTACCTCTCGAGACGTCGCCGAATCGAAATTGCGCACGTGCTGAATCTTTCTGAACGACAAATCAAGATTTGGTTCCAGAACCGCAGGATGAAGTGGAAGAGAGACCACCCGAATAGAGGCCAGAATGTTGCCAATGCGAGTGTTAAACAAAGCCAGAATGTTGCCAGAGGTGGTTCAAAGCCGGGCCAAAATGTTGCCAGTGGAGGACCAAAACCAGCAAAAAATGTTGCCAGTGTCGTCTTGAATAAAGCCAGTTTTAAAGTGAGACATAGTGTGGTTGCTACTTGTTTGGGAGGCGATCAAAGCCAAAAAGCTAATGGTTCAGCAGGTGTTAGTGGTGTTTGTGGGAAGAGTGTTGACGATGGTGGTAAGGGGAAAAGCCAAATAAATGTTGCTGTTTCGGGTTCCACTAAAGGCCAAACTGGAGTTGAAACTTGGGAAGTGAAATCATCATCATCAACATCTTCATCACCCTCATTATTATCATCATCAACATCTTCATCACAATCATCATCGTCATCATCGTCACAATCATCATCATCATCATTCTCACCACGATCATCATCATCAGTACAAACATCATTATCATCATCCTTGGTTTCTCAAACAGCAAAACTAGGTGGTGGTGCTGATGATGATGATACTTTGGGAATACCCAATAATATGGAAAATGAAAGCAAAAGTAATGGAAAGCCCATAAATGTCGACGCAAAATCTGTGGATACTACAAAAAATGGTGTTTTTTGTGGAGAAATATGCGTTAAAAATAATTTAAATATAAATACTAAAAAAATAATAAACCATTCAAATAAAATAAAGAAAAAAAATTCAGGTTTTTCGGGCAGTAATTATCAAGAAAATAGCGGAAACAAAAATTCTGATTTTGGCCCAACCGCAAAA
>OX030971.1:637767-642767 GCA_943735955.1 Piscicola geometra | reverse complement strand
AATAAAAATTATTTTTTTTATTTTAAAAAAATGCAGGTTTTAAAATATTTTTTAAAAGATAGAAATTTATTTACAAATTTTAATTAATGAAAAATAGTACTTTCATAATAATGAGAAAATAATGAATTGAACCAAATAAATGAATTTATGAAATAATTCAATTAATTTGGAATAAAGAATAATATAATAATACTAATTTATTAGTAAAAATATAAATTATAAACATTATTCATAATGATAAAAATAGTAACGATGAAAAATAATAAATAAATAATAAAATAAATAAAAAAGACAACAAATATAAAAAAATAACAACAATAAATTTTAATAAATATTCATTGCAATAAATCTAATATATAGAGTGAATTGCAAATCAAGAAGCCGAATTCATTGGAGAATGCAAGATAATTAAGTTGTCAATGTGTGTGTGTGTGTGTGTGTGTGTGTTTGTGTGTGTGTGTGTGTGTGTGTGTGTGTGTGTGTGTGTGTGTGTGTGTGTGTGTGTGTGTGTGTGTGTGTGTGTGTGTGTGTGTGTGTGTGTATGTGTGTGTGTGTGTGTGTGTGTGTGTGTGTTTATTTGTTAAAATTGTATTAAAATTGTATTCTGAAATTTAAATATTCGAAGAAAACTATATTTTAAAAATTTACAAAAATTATAAACCATACAAACTTACGAATAAATAACTTTTAATAATTTTAAAATAAAATTTCTCTGGAAGAAATACTCAAACATTTATTTATTCAAGATAAACTAGGCGCTAGAATTTTTCGTCAAACTTTCTCAAATCGAATTCACGCTTAGTCCTTTGAGCTCGCAATAATTATCATATTCTTTTCGAGTTGAATAATCTTTATTAAATATTTTAATCGATTAAATATTGTTGAGATTATGTTGATAGTTAAAAACGGACAATTAAATTTTAAATCAGATATATAATAATACCAATTCAGCCTACATTTTAGGCCCTAAAATATTATTTTCGCGCGGTTTGTAGTTGGAATTTAAGCGTTTTTATAAAAGAATCGAAAAGTTGGAATGCTGTTTAACTAATTTTAATCAATTTAATTCAATTTTTGATGGCAATTTGTGTCGCTTCTCGCTGTAAAGTTTACAGTGTAAACATTTTGAAACAATCGATTTTTCAGTTTCGTTTTTTATAGAATTTAAAAATTTGTTTTCTAGATTCATTTTTCACTTCATGTTAAATGTTTTGTCAAAAAAATTTTTTTTATTGATAAACTAGGTATAATTATACTGAATATTTTTCATTAAAACTTCAGTCTAAAAGATAATTTTCTCTAATCTATCCCAGCTTCTTTCAATGGAAATGCACTATTAATAATATTTTAATATTCCAAAATATTACCAAATTCACAATATTTTTCAATATTTTTACAACTTATTTTCTACCAACTAAATTCCTTCCTCCCAAATATTCCTTATCTCCCTGCTGTTTCCTATCACCCCAACTATTTACTTTCTTCTTCTCACTTATTTCCTAACCTTTCTCAACTATTTTCTATTCCTCACTCATTTTCTAAATCTTCCCCCACCTATTTCCTAAATCACCCCCATCTATTTCCTATATCACCCCACCTATTTCCTAAATCACCCCACCTATTTCCTCACTCATTACCTAAATCTTCCCCCACCTATTTCCTAAATCACCCCACCTATTTCCTAAATCATCCTACCTATTTCCTAAATCACCCCCACCTATTTCCTAAATCACTCCCACCTATTTCCTATACCACCCCCACCTATTCCCTAAATCTTCTCCTTCCACAACAAGGCACAGATGTACCCTGTAGTAAAGGATTTGTTTTGATCTGGTGATCATCATTATCATCACCACCCTTTGTATTGACTAATCCTTTACTCAGGTTTCATTACCTGCTTTCAAACATCACTATCAGGATTTGGGATCATCATCAGTAGCACCAACATCATCATCATCATCATGAAAACCATCATCATCATAACTACCACAATCATCATCATAACTACCACCATCATCATCATAACTACCACCATCATCATCATCAGCAAACTCTGGGTTCAGTACATAATTGAAACCCATCAATTCACTAGACCGTACTTATTGAAAACTATCCAGGAGTCTTTTAACCATTTCGATAGAGGGTCTGAAACAAAATTTTTTTAGAAAAAAAGAAAAAAGCTAACGCAAGATGGCAGACTTGTTTTGTTTTTTAGCGGGAAAAAAGTTTTTATCCTTGCGTTTATCAATTTTTGCACGAACGATTTTCTTATCATAGTAGAATTATTATTTTTAGTAGTAGTAGTAGTAATGATAGTAGTAGTATGAGTAGTAGTAGTAGTAGTAGTAGTAGTAGTAGTAGTAGTAGTAGTAGTAGTAGTAGTAGTGGTAGTAATAGTAGAAGTAGTAGTAATGTTAGTATGGATGGAAAAACCAATACATTTCGAAGGTAACTGGTTCAACTAGTTTTTTATACCTAGTAACAGCGCTGTTACTAAGTAATTAAATTACTTTCGATAAGTACAACCATCAAGTATTCGTAATAAATATTTATCAGCAATATTAATTTTAAGCAATTAGTGATGATAATGATAGCCTAATGCAGAAGCAGTGATGATAATGATGGCTTAAGACTTGTTCTATGAGGTCAGTACCCAACTTGACCCAGATATTAACACGTCACAACCTTTGACCTGGTTTACTGTCGTCTGATAGGGTGCGTACAAGGTTGTAAGTATTAATTAGAGAGGAATGTTGTAATTGATGTATTTCTTTTTTTAATAAAAGGAATAAATAATCGGTTTAGTTTTGAATTTAATTAAAATAATATTGATATCCGATATCTTTAATATTGAAATAATTTATTTAAAATATATAATTATAATAATATTCGAAAGAAATTAGATAAGAGAACACACATTCCACATTTCACATGTTTTTCAAACATAAATGCACGCACAAAAACAAACAAAAAACGCCTTTTCCACCTACGACACTCCCCCGAAACACAAAAATACCACACATATACATACACACGCATACAGCAACACACAAACCACACACACATAAACACACTCCCACAAAATATTCAGACCGTCACTAAAATAAGACGTCTATGCCAATCAATGTGACTGGAAATGAGAGAAATAAATATTTAATTAAAATAATTATTAATATTTTATTTAAATTATTAATATTTGTTAAAATTATTTATTAATTTTAAATGAATTTTTATGTATATCCACAACGTGGATCAAATATGACACAATTAATAACACATAAAAAAGACATGTATTAAAAATACATACACCTAGCCACAATTATATACACACAAACAAAAATATACAAACATACACCTAACCACACTTACACACAAAAACACATATACAAACACAAATACACATAAACACACAAAAACACATAAAGACACATGAGAACATGATTGACAGACTCAAATACAGGGTGTTTTCAGAATGTCGAGGGAAATTTAATGATGCTCCTTATTTATTTTATTATTATTTTTATTTTATTAATATTTTCCATTATTTCTTTGAGGTTTTCTAGCTTAAAAAATGAAAAACGATGGAATGTTATTGAGAAAAATAAAATTTAAATAAAATAAAAATTGAGAAAAAAAATATGATTGAAAAGGTTTTATAAACGACTTGAAGTAATAATGAAATCATCAATATTTAAATAAAATAATCTTACAGATTAAAAATAAATATTATAAATGAAAATATTATAAATAAAAATAATAATTGTGACGGAAATAATTAGAAATAAAAAAAGATAAATATCAGTAAAATAATTATTAATAAATATTACCATTAATAAAAATATTAATCAATAAATAATAAAAATTAAGAAGGGGTGAGAGTGGCCACTTGAAAAGGTTGGCGAGGAGAACAAAAGAGTTAAAAGTTTAAGGATGGATGGATGGATGGAAGGGTAGAGGGATGAATAGATGGATGGATGGAAGGGTAGAGGGATGAATAGATGGATGGATGGACAGGTGGAGGGTGGATGGAGGGATGGGTGGATGGATGGAGGGGTGGAAGGATGAATGAATGGAGGGTGGATGGAAGAGTGGAGGGATGGATGGATGGATGGATTTAATTCAGATTTAAATGTCAAAGTAAGTGACCGACCAAGTTCCACCATTATGTGGGTGTTGTCCAAGTGTCGACGATTGTTTGTGTGTTCTTAATTGTTTATGTGTTTAATTGTTTTTAAATTAAATGTAAATGTGATAAATCATAAAATTAATATGTATGAAATTTGGTATAATTTGTGAATGGGGGAAACCAGATTTTTTAAAACAGAATTTAAAAATAAACTTTCAAGTTGAAAATCCCATTGCACTAAAAACAAATAAAATTTACGATATTGAGTAATGAGGTTTTGTGTGTCTTTTATGTGTGTTTTTTATTTAATGATGTCTTTTATTTTGGTATAATTAAAAGTGGAAAAAATTTTTATAAAATGTGTTTTTCATCCAATGTTAATTTTAAAATTTAATTCCATTAGATTTTTTCATGTCAAATATTTTTTATTTAATATTTTAAATTACATTTTTTTATTTATAAAAAAATAAAGATGTAATAAAATATATTTCAACCAGCATGTTTTAATTTTAAATTACATTTTTTTATTTATAAAAAAATAAAGATGTAATAAAATATATTTCAACCAGCATGTTTTAATTAAAAAAAAATTAATTATATTTATTTCCCATTTTAAGTATAATTAATTAAATTCTTTAAAAAGCTACAAAGTGACAGTCTGTCAGAAGTGTGTTTGTGTGTGTGTGTGCATGTTGGTGTGTGTGTGTGGGTGGGTGGGTATGTGTGTGTGTGGGTGTGTGTCTTGGTTACGGTTGTCATAGTAATTGTGCAGTGGAGTGTGTGTGCGCGTGTGTGTGTGAGAGAATTTTTGCTTGTGCTAATGTTTTTTATTTTAGAAATTTAATTGAAAATTTATATAACATATTTACAAGTT
>OX030971.1:625267-632767 GCA_943735955.1 Piscicola geometra | reverse complement strand
CACGGGAGGATTCATCACATTTTTTCCGAATTGTTTCATCAACACTTTCCGAAGCAAACTCTCCTCCTTTTTACCTCCCCCTCTAGACTTCTGCGGCGTTTTTTTATTCTTCGGTAAACGTATAACCCGTCGGTGTTCCTCCGGGGATTTCGGGGATGACCTAATTCCTCCGCTTTTTTCCGCGCGTGACTTTTCCCTCATTGCTCTATTCATTCTAGCCATGTATAAATTGCTTCCAGGTGTGTTTCCGGACTTAAGTGGGGCATAGTCCATTTCTAATTCTGGTCCCAATTCACCTAGGGGATGCATTTTGGCCATCCAGGGTTTGGATCTAGGCGGGGTGACCATGCCATCTCCCCTCTGGAGGGAGGGGATATGAGGGTGGTTGAGGTGGTTGTAGATCAGTTGGATGTGGGGGAGGGGGTGAAGATAAGGATTTTGTTTGGATACGTTTGAGATGTGTGTGCGTGTGGTGTGGAAACTGGCTTGATTGTGTTAGAACGGAAAAGAAATCTGGATTTGAATAAAAACATGAAAAAAAAACCTGAAAATAAAAGAAATAAAAAAACTCTAAACTAACAGCAGGGGGACCTCCAGTGGCCGAAGCATTCTGGTTGAGTTGCGAGAAGAGCTCTGACAAATGCTCAACCAGCAGTTCCTCGCCTTTGGTCCCGTTTTTGGTTCCACTCCTTGATGCGGCCCTGCCCTTCCCTTGAAGCGCCAAAAGACGCTTGGCGTGGTTTCTAGCGAAATGCAAGCATTCATCTGAAACCTGTGAGGTTTCTTCAGATCGCGAATGAGAAGTTTGTGTTCTAAAGGATGGTTGGTGAGCTGCTCGGCCCGAGCAGCTCGGGAAATCATTTTGTGAAATATGTTTTGTTTGTTTTCATTGATGACGTCATTGAATAAAAAAAATTAAAATTTAAATGTGTCAAAATATTTTGTTGAAAATTATTTTTTTTGGGATAAATGGATAAAACTTTTCCCCTTTTAATCAGCAAAAACCGTTTTTTCATGAATAGAGGTTAGAGGTAGAGAATATTAATTTTAAAAAATGAAAATATTTAAAAATCATTTAAAATAATCTATTTTCCAGGTTCTTGAATCAAAATCTTAGATGTTGAAGAATAAAAAGAAGATGTTCATGTTGAAGTACATGGAGAATGTAGAAGAATGTTTAACAGATGACCAAGGTTGCAAAATTATTTAATTTGATTTTTGAAATGCGATAGTATTTAAAGAAATTGATTATAAATGAAGCTAAAAAGAAAAATATTATGAAAAGTAAATCAATTTCAAGATATAAAACTAAAATATTAGATCAAGAAATGAGTGTTATGTTTGGATGCTTGCTTGAGAGATGTAGAAGTTGAAGATCAAGATGTTGATAATTATTAATCTAGAGATGAAGATGTTGATGCTGAAACTAAATTTCATGATAATACTGTTGGAGATGAAGATGCAAGTGGAAATATTGTTGATGAAGCTGAAAAGGCCCTACAAAGATTTCGAGCGGGAGTGACCGAACAACCATCGATCAGGACCAGTCAGACTCTCTTTTCATCGGGACATCCCCTTCATCACCAGTGTCCCAACCCATATATCGTGCTATCATTTGTTGATATTTCTTCTCGGGAACCGGCTTGAACGGCTGCGGGTCCATCGTCTCGAACGATAACCGCCTACGCGTCGATTCTCTCAATCGACGCTTCGGCGTTGTCGGTGCTGGCATTCGGGGTTTACTGTCGAGGATATTTTGAAGCTTTTCCAGTTTGCTAAGCCCGAATTTTATTTGGGGTTTGGGACTTTGCAGTCTTGCTGCTTTGGCCGCTTTTCTCCTCTTGAGCGCTCTGGCCCTGTAATCCAGCAAGTGGCCGAATTCAGTCTTCATGAGGGGTGTGCTGGGCCGTTGCTTGGTACTTTTTCTGATCTGTTTCATCTGCAACTGCCTCAGAAGGGATTCTTCTTTCTTTGCTTTCGGAAATCTGGTCCGGACATGTTTGAAAGGGGGAGATTTTTTAGGAGACTTCCGAGGTACGTGAGTTGGAGGTCGGACTAGAGAAGGACCTTCCTTCGGGGAATCCAGAGCCATTCTGACGGCTTCAGGGGCCGATCTCCTAGGTGGCGGAGCTGCAGCTAGTCTAGCTCTTATGTCCGATCTCGTAGGGGCCGGAGCTGCAGCTAGTCTAGCTCTTATGTCCGAACGCGGTCTGTCCTGCATCGATTGCGCCACCCGTTGCATATAAGCTCCTCGATCTGCCGAACCACTCGGTGCAAAGATGTTGGTGTGCTGGGCTGCAAAGTCAGGGGCCGGTGTCCTGCCTCCGCTGCTCTTGTCGTTCTGGGACGGTTTGGAGGGGGTCAATGGTGGTTTGAGAGGAGTCGACGAAGAGGTTGAGTTGTGTGGAGGTAAGTTGAGAGACGTTTACAGACTGTGTTTAGTTACGGTAGAGATGTGTGTGTAAGGTGTGGGTTAGGTTAGAGTGGGGTGTTTGTGTTTGAGAAGAACGTGAATCTGAAGTTGAGAACCGAAATGAAACACTCAAAACTGACTGCAGGGGGACCTCCAGTGGCCGAAGCATTCTGGTTGAGTTGCGAGAAGAGCTCTGACAAATGCTCGACCAGCAGTTCCTCGCCTTTGGTCCCGTTTTTGGTTCCACTCCTTGATGCGGCTCTGCCCTTCCCCTGAAGCGCCAAAAGACGTTTGGCGTGTTTCTCAACAAAGTCCGAGCAATCCCCGGACATGTGGTGGTAGTTTGTGCCCACTCTTTTCCGAGAAACACGGTGGTTTGAATGGTTTTTATTAGAGGTTTTTTGTTTTGTGAACATTCCACGCGAATGAGAAGTTGTTGTTCTAAAGGATGGGTGGTGAGCTACCCGGGGAATCATCTTCTATAATGATTTGTTTGTTTCTGAAATTGCGTAGTTGAATACAAAGAAATTAAAATAATATTTAAAAATGTAAAATTCTTCATGGTAAATAATAAAACACGTGATTTGTTGATTTTTGAAGTTATTTGTTTTTAAATTGTGTTATCTTTAAATTTGGTAAACAAAACTTGATATTCTATTATTACATTTAAGACTTAAATTTTAAGTAAATTCATTTAAATAACACATATATATATATACATAAATTAATACACACATTTATCCAGTTTAACCATCTGTTTTTGTCTGTTTAACAGCCGATTTAAATCATAGGACAGAACTCTGAACAGGTTTGAGCTGTAAAATCTGAATTTTTTTAGAACTTTTTGCTCAATGAATAAAAATTAAATTCAATTCAAAAAAGAAAAATGTTTTTTTTTCATTTTAGAAACGAGTAAAACATATCGGAAAATGAGTTCTCAAGTGCAAAAAATGTCCGGGGATTGTTTGGATTTTGTGGAAAAGCACGCCAAGCGTCTTTTGGCGCTTCAAGGGAAGGGCAGGGCCGCATCAAGGTGTGGAACCAAAAACGGGACCAAAGGCGAAGAACTGCTGGTTGAGCCTTTGTCAGAGCTCTTCTCGCAACTCAACCAGAATGCTTCGGCCACTGGAGGTCCCCCTGCAGTTAGTTTTGAGTGTTTCAAATATTTATTTATTTTAAAGTTATTTCCTATTTTCTAATTGAACACCACAACTGTACATTTCACAAAAAATCTCAAACACAACCAAACAACACAATCTGAAAACTCCAACAACTAAATTTAAACTCTGATTTGTAAGTTCAACTAATCGTAGCCTACAACTTCCATAATTTTACCCAAAATTAACTTTCAACCAACCACCATAACAACTCACCCCTCCCTCCCCTCCCCCCCCCTACCTTCCAGGGCTCCCCCCACCCCCCTAAGCACCCACCCCCGACCGGGGCAGGCATGGTCACCCCTCCGAGTTACGAATACCAAATCAGAAGACTCCTTTCGCAAGAAGACTTCGGACCTAGCTCGAAGATCGCGTACTCACCAGTTAAGTCCGGGAACACACCTGGCAGTGACTTGTACATGGCGAGGATGAACAGAACGCTGCGGAAACAGGCTCGTTCGGACGAAAGCGGGAGGAAAAGAGGACTCCCCAAATCCCCGGAAATCCACTTACCGGTCAGACCAACCTCTTACGAGATGCCAGACAGGTCGAAGTTCCCGAGATGGAAGCGAGAAGCGCCGCTGCTGCAGAGAGTCCTGCTGCAAGAGTTTGAGAAACGATCGCGACAGCCGCCAAGGACGCCCCAGATGCGAAGCGAAGAGAGAGAGTTGCGTGCCGTGCAGGAACGCGACCGGAGGAGGGCGACCGCGGAGCGACTGTTCAGGAGAGAGAGATACCTCCGAGCCGAAGCCGAGAACTACGCGAAAAAAATGCGACTGAGAGAGATCCTGGGCAGCAAAGCACGGACTCCCATCCCCACCTGGCCGAAACGCCGTTCGAGGCAGTCAACGAGGAGGAAGTTGAACTTCGATGAGGTGCTGCCTCGGCCCAGTGGTAGGAGGATGTCGACGGGCACTTATGAGAAGATACTCGCTGCGAAAGCCGGCTGGGACGCCAAGGAGGATTACGGTGGGAAGGCGAAAACCCCGCGGAGACATTCCGACTGGTCGTGAGTGCTCGCTATAGGACGAAGTTTTGGGGGGAAAATTTATCTTTTAGTATCATTATCAAAACCTCCTCTACCAACATCATCAATATCTCTATCAACATCTTCTCCATCATCTTCTCCATCATCAAGGACTCCTGCATCATCATCATCTACATAAATATCCCACCAACATCATCATCATCATTAGCATCCTCATCATCATCATCAGCTTCTTAAACAAGGCGGGACTCAGCTTTATTTAATTTAAAACTTCTACACCTCTCAAGCGACGATCCGAAACATAACAGGGATTTTTTCGTCTGAACTTTTCATTTTTTATTCCAATTTATTTTGAATATTTTTATTGTTTCATCATCATCCTCTTCATCATCATCATCATCAGCACCATCTTTTTTATACCATCGCAGCTTTAAAATAAAAATAAAAATACTTTTATTTGATTTAAAATTCATTTAATAAATTTTTTCTAATATCATAAATATTAATCAGAATTCTTTCGAATCAGAAAATAAAAATTAGTGGAAAAACAAAAACACAAAAAACACAAAAAAAACAAAAAAAACATTCATTCGTTAGGCTTCAAAAAATTTTTTCATCGTGTTTTTTTAACTTCATGGATTTTGAAAATTAAAAAAAATATATATACATTGTTTTCAATAAATATTATAATTTTTTATATATTATAATATTTACAATTAATTATTCTTTTTATTAAATATGATTTTTAAAATAAATATTTTTTGAAAGCTTCTGAGTTAGAGCAAATAAACATACTTTAATTATATTGAGATTCATTTAAATATTTAAATAGAAATAAATAAATCATAAAGAATTATTTCTAAATTACTGTTGCTATGTTTATTTAGCTGGGTAACAAATACATTAAGAAAATTACTAAAAAAAGAAAAATAAATAAAAGTTATGAAAAATTATAATTTTATTTTAATATGTAAACAGAAAATCAATTAAATGAATATTTAAAAGAATAATGAATACAATATTTATCTAAAATAATATTATTTAATCAATAGATGACAGTAGTTGTGTTGAGAAGTGATAGTTATTTCATTTTTTTTCCTTTATCGCTCTGTATTTATTGTTTTTTTATTAAACCTTCTACATTTTTATTGTTTATTACAACGAGGGAGTTTGGAAATCCATTTTTTTGTTTGTTTTTTTCAACAAAAAAAAACAAAAAAATGGATTTCGAAATGAAGTTTTAAAAAATACAATTATTTTTTCACAATAGTAAAACATCGTACAACAACGAAATAAAAAATCCACGATATTAAAATCCATTTCGATTATTAAATCGAAAAAGCACGCGCTACAAAAATAAATTCCCTTTTCCCCGACCAATCAAATCTACCCTTCAATCAATCATCCAATAAAATTTCAAGTCACTTGGTCACATGTCTACGCCAGGATATGCAAATTAGGTGGATGGAGAAGGGGGGGTGAGGGGAGAGAAGGGTGGATGGAGAGGAGGGGGAGGGAAGGGTGGATAGAGAAAGAGAGGGAAGGAAAGGGTGGATGGAGAGGGGGGGGGGGGAGGGGGAGGGGAAAAAAGGGTGGGAGGGGAGGGTGGAGAGGGGATGGGAGAGGGGAGGATGGGGTTAAATTAGAAGGGTAAGGATTGCAGTGGTGGTGGGAGGGAAGGGATGATTAAAAATATATTTAGAAATAAATAAATAATAAATTAATAAATTAATAAATAATAAATAAATTAATAAATACTTAATTAATTGATTTTTAAAAGTAATAATAAAAATATAATAAGAATAAATATGATTAAAATATAAATATAAAAAAGAAAAATAAACTAATTAATTAATTAAATAAAAAATAAATACATAATAATAAAAATTGGAAAAACCTCATTCACCAGGCCACACTAAGATATGCTAATTAGGCTGAAAAAAGGAGGAGTGGCGTTTAGTGAGGAAGGTGTGGGAGATTATGCAAATGAGGGGGTGAAGGTGTGGGAGATTATGCAAATGAGATGGTGAAGGTGTGGGAGATTATGCAAATGAGGTGGTGAAGGTGTGGGAGATTAGGCAAACGAGATGGTGAAGGTGTGGGAGATTATGCAAATGAGGTGGTGAAGGTGTGGGAGATTATGCAAATGAGGTGAAGAAGGTGTGGGAGATTATGCAAATGAGGTGGTGAAGGTGTGGGAGGAACCAAACAGAGTTTAAGTGGATGGGAGGGGGGGGGTAATTAATAATAAATTATGCAAGAAGGGAGGAGGAAAGGTGAGTTAGGCTGTAATGGGGGAGGAGTGATTGACAATATATTGTGGTGAGAAAAGTGGAGTGGAGGTTCGGTTACCACACATCCACCACACATCCACCACACATCCACCACTCATCCACCACACATCCACCACTCATCTACTACACATCCACCACACACCCACCACACATCCACCACACAAAAACCACACATCCACCACACAAACACCACACAAACACCACACAAACGCTACACATCAACCACACATCCACCACACATCCACCACACAAAAACCACAAAACAATGTTGACATAGCGTTCTTAGTGTATTACATATCCGTAAATAAACAATTGTATAATAGGGATGTAATTATTAATATTATTTATTATTATTTATTTATTATTATTTAAAAAATTTATAATATTAAAGCACTTTTAATGTAAAAAGGAGAAAAAATCATGAATAAAAATGATATAAGTATAATTAAATCACAAAAAAGAAAACAAATAAAATAAAAGTAAATATATATTTTATAAATTAATATAAATAAATAAAATAATAAGAATTCATGAATATTTAAAATAAATAGTAATAATAGAAGCTATCAATAGAACGTCGAGGTTGATTGATGGATGGAGATTGGGTTTTGTGGATGGAAAAGTAAAGCCATCCATCCATCCTTCCAT
>OX030971.1:612767-620267 GCA_943735955.1 Piscicola geometra | reverse complement strand
CAACTTTTCCTTTATTTCATTCCTTCCATTTAAATCCCTTTCTCTCCATCCACCATTTACTCTTTCTTTCCATTCTTCAGTTTTTTTTCCCTTTTTTTCTTCCATTCCTTTTCCACTCTTCCTTTTTCCTTCCTTCCTTCTTCCAATCTCTCCCATCAATTTTTGACGCTTTTCTCATTTCATCCTCCCCTCCCTTCATCAACATCTCTAATGTTATATTATTATTTTATTTTATTTTTTAGCTATTTAAACTTTTTTTAAATAATTTATATGAAATTTAATTAATAATATTTTAAACTTAATTTATACTTACTCCATCTTTTATTATTTCATAATTATACAAGTATTTTATTGCTTATAATTATCCCAACCCCCCCCCCCTTCTTCTCAACACCTGTCAAATCCCCCAACCCCCCCCCCTCTCCTACCCTTCCTCCATCCTCCACCCCCCAAACCACTCAATTCAAAATAATTTAATTAACAAAGCTTTTTCACACCCTGAGATTTTTTCATTTTTCATTTTTTTAAATTTTTCAAAATCATCATTATCAAGACGGCCTCGCACGCGAAAAAAACATTCTGAAAAATAAACACATTAGCAAAATGAAAATTCCTAAAAATTTAAACATTTCGGCGTTTTAAAAAAACTAAAATTCTCGTTTTCGGAAAAATCAAATTCTATTATCGTGTTTGTTTTTTGCTTCAAGTACTTTTAAGTATTCCTTTTTTCTACTACTTTAAGTATTTATTATTATTACTACTTTAAGAATTTATTATTTCTACTGTTTTAAGTGTTCATTAATTATACTATTTTAAGTATTCTTTACTACTACTGTTTTAAGTGTTCATTAATTATACTATTCTAAGTATTCATTACTACTACGATTAAATTGTTTATTATTTCATATTATTACAAATTAATGATTTACCTTTTAGTCCTTCGTTTCGTTTATTTTCATTTAAAAAGATGAAATATTTTCAATAATCTCAAATAACCGAGAAAAAACTGTCATCATCATTATCACCATCATCATCATCATCATCATCATCCCCACCATCATCATCATCATCATCCCCACCACCATCATCATCATCATCCCCACCACCATCATCATCATCACCTCCAACAACAACAACAACAACAACAACAACAACGTGGAATAATCCGCTTCAGAAAGAACGCACTCAGTAACCCCATGCCGTCATTTGCATTCTAAGTAGGTGTGCTCCTGATGATGATGATGGTGATGGAGATGATGATGATGATGGAGATGGTGATGGAGATGGTGATGATGATGGTGGGGGTGATGATGGTGATGATGATGATGGAGAGGAGGAGGAAGAAAAGGGGGGATGATGATGATGATGGTTGTGGTGGTGATGATGATGATAGAAAAAATGTGACGATGATGGAGTTTCTATAATTATTAAAGATAAAAGTGATGTAAAGTGTGTAAAGGAAGGAAGTGTTGATGATGATGATGATGATGACGATGGTGATGATGATGATGATGGCATATGGAGGTTGTAAAACAATTAACTGCCCTAACAACTGATTGTGTGTGTTATTGCTTAATTAATTTATGCATAGATGAAATAATTATGATAATTTATATTTTAAAAAAGGATATTAAAAATAATAAATTAGTTTTTAATAATTAATATTACCCTAAATTATTAATTATATTAACTATTTATTAACGGATTTTTAATTGTAAACTTCCAAGTCACACTAGGGTTGTAAAGCAATTAAATGCAATAACGGATTTATAGTTTTATGGCTCATCATTATCATCACCCCCCTTTTCCTCCTCATCATCATCATCTCCCACCTCTGCTTATCATCATCATCATCATCATCATTCAAATAAATATTTTCATAATATAATTTGATTGAATTTTGTTAAATTTATTAAATGTAAAAAGTTAAATAACGGTCGCTTAGGATTCGCTTGGAACTTGTGTTAATCAAATCGTTTTTATAAAAAAAGAATTTAAATAATCAAAATATACTTTTTAAATAATTATAATTATTTAAAAAACAAATTATAAATAATATATTAAAATTTTTTATAAATTATAAATAATTTATTATAAATAAGAATTATGAATATTTATTTAAGTTAAATTTAATGAACAAATAATTACGATGATTTGTTTGAAAAAAGGTCTTTAATCTGATTTCTGGGGAAATGGTTTCAAAATGAGTGAATAGATTTGATATAATTATATTTAAAATATTTGTAATTGTTAAAATATTAAATTTTGTCTATTATTATTTCATATTTAACATATTGGAATATATATTAGGTATTTGAATTAATGAAGTTTATATTTTGAATTCTTAAAATATTTAAAGATTTGAGTTAATAAAAATGAAAATGTTTATATTTAAAAAACTTATTTATTATATCTTCAAATTTAATCATTTTTATTTTTAATACTTATCTTGTATTGTATTGTATTACATTTATTTTGCTTACAAAATATTTTATGATAAAAGTATTGAAGTTATTATAATTATGGAATGAATTATAATTTATCTAGTTCCAATTCATTTGTAAAAAAAAATTAATGCAATATTTAATATTTATTTCAAATTCATTAATTCTTTTCATATAAAATTTTACACAAATATTATGCAATTTTTGTATTTATCACAATAGTTTGTAAGGCTGTGTTATAGTAATTAGATAACTTTTTGAAATTTTACACATATATTATCATAATGTTTAAAATGTATAAAATAATAGATATAATAAATACATTTATTTTATACATCTAAAAAATCCGTAATCGAATAGTTTGTCCAAGTGGAAAATCCAGGATTTGTCACACTTCTGGAAAGAAAAACAATCATAAAAATAAAAAAATAAAATTTGAATATAAAAAAATAAAATTATCGTTTTTTTAAGAGTTTTTAATCAAATTAAGTTCACTGTTTAATTTATAACTTTTTAATTGTATATTTTCATTTTACTAAATTATTTGATAGCTAATTAAGTTAATTGGTTTATTTATAATTTTTACTATAATTATTCAATGAAAAAATGATGAATTTTTTTAATTATTTAAATTACAACCTAAACAAACACATTGTTCGATAATTCATGAGCTGGTGCCTATACTGATTGAAACCTGGAATTTAAAAATAATTGAATATAAATATTTGAAAATTTGACTAAATTTAATTATAAAAATGTTTAAAAAGTAAACTTAATATTATATTGTTTGAAAAAATTTAATTAATTATGTAAGTAAATTTTGATTTTGCATATTAATAATTAGAGTTTTGTTTTGATACATTTGAAATGTTGAAGTAATTTATGTACACAAAAATGAATTTATGCAAAACTCCTTGATGCCTGGTATTTTAAAATAAATGAATAATTATTTTTAATTAAAGATTTGAAATGTTCAAAAAAATTTATTAGAAAAATTTTATAGTTTAGTTAGTTTAGGGAGTTAAAACCACGCAGATCTTTTGACCTCTATAATGGTTATAAAAAAAAATTTATACAAGTTAATTTTTGTTTTTGCATATTATATTGATAATTATAATTTTGTTTTGATACATTTGAAATGATGAAATAATTTATAAATTCTACATAAATTTATGCAAAATTCTTTAATCTAGTTATAAATTAAATTTTTTAAATAATAAATTGAAAAAATTACTAATTCTTTTTTTCAACATTATAAAAGAAAAAAACCCATTTGTTTTGAATATTTAACAAAATTTAATTAATTATTTAAATGGAAAAACAAAATTTTGAAATAAATAATTTCATCTCTATAATAATCATCAGCAACTTCATCTCAAGAAATTGAAATAGGGATTCTATAATTGCTTTGAGCAAAACGTTGTGTGTGTGTGTTTGTGTGTGTGTGTGCTTGTGTATGTGTGCTTGTGTGTGTGTGTGTTTGTGTGTGTGTGTGTGTGTGTGCTGTTTGTGTGTGTATCTTTGTGTGTTTGTGTGTGTTTGTTTGTGTGTGTGTGTGTGTTGTGTGTGTATTTTATGTGTGTAATTTTGTGTGTTTGTATGCGACTGCATTATACACCTTGAATGAAATAATTTCATCAAATATGTAAAAATTCTATACTAAAATTTTATAAAAGGAAATAATAATAATAATAAATAAAATGAAAATGTCACTACTGATTTCTTGAAGAATTGATCAATGTGTGTATGTGTGTGTGTGTGTGTGTGTGTGTGTGTGTGTGTGTGTGTGTGTGTGTGTGTCTGTGTGGCTGTGTGTGTGTGTGTGTGTGTTTGTGTGTGTGTGTTTGTGTGTGTGTGTTTGTGTGTGTGTGTGTGTGTGTGTGTTTGTGTGTGTGTGTTTGTGTGTGTGTGTTTGTGTGTGTGTGTGTGTGTGTGTGTTTGTGTGTGTGTGTGTGTGTTTGTGTGTGTGTGTGTGTGTGTGTGTTTGTGTGTGTGTGTTTGTGTATCATCATCATCACTATTTTTCTACTCCCAGATGAGATCTATTGTATGCAACTCAGAAGATAATCAAAAAAAATTTAGAAAAAAAGAATTTTTATTTTATTTAATAGTTTTTATATTTAAAAAAAATTATTTATAATATAAATATTATATAAATGATTTATTCAATCAATTTATTGTCTTTATTGAAATTATAATTTATTAGTCAAATTTGTATTGGTTCAAAATTGAAATAAATTACATTAAAAAAAATATCACAAAGACACACACTCAATTTAAGAACACACACAAACACACATACACACAAACACACACACACACACACACACACACACACACACACACACACACACACACACACACACACACACACACACACACACACACAGGCACACATACAAGCAAGAAGACAAAGAACGTGAGTATATCAGGCAAATGAGAATTAAATTGAAGAGCGCGATGTGGAGATTATTGTGTGTGTGTGTGTTTATGTGTGTGTCTTTGTCTGTTTATGTGTGTCTGTGTGTGTGTGTCTGTTTATGTGTGTGTGTGTGTGTGTGTGTGTGTGTGTGTATGAGTGTATGTGTGTGTGTGTCTTTGTGTGTGTGTCTGTTTATGTGTGTGTGTGTTTTTGTGTGTGTATGTGTGTGTGTATGAGTGTATGTGTGTCTATATGTGTGTGTGTATGAGTGTATGTGTGTGTGCATCTGTGTGTGTGTGTGTGTATGAGTGTATGTGTGTCTGTATGTGTGTGTGTGTGTGTTTATTATGGGAAAAAAACTTTTCTCTCTTTAAAAATGCAAAGTTTTGCAATATCAGCGTTGTTATGGGATTAAATGATTTTTTTGTCGGAATTCTTTAACAGAAGTTTTCTCTTTTTTAAAATGTTTGATTTTTTTGTTTTTTTTCATTTTAATATTTTTTTACAATAAGTTGAAATTTGCTTATACAATTTTCAAATACTTTTTTGGGTTTTTTATTTTAATATTAAAAATTCTTTTATGTTAGGTAAGCCGAAGCCATTTATTGTCAACAGCAATTTGATGTCTCTAATTGCAAATGTTATAATTCCAATTTAAATCTAAAAAACATGTTTGACGCTTTTAACTTTTACAAAAAAAACTAAAATTCAAGTTTAAATTTAACGTTTATTAACGGTTATGTAACTATCTCAAACAAAAACGAAAAAAACGAAAAACATATAAACTTAAAAAAATTAAAAAACTTAAATATATAAAAAAACTCATTGAGAAGTTTGAAAAATTAAAACTAGAGTAAAAAAGTTTTGAATGGGAAACAATGGAGAAGTCCAGAATCAACTGATAGAAAAAAAACATTTCAAAGATTTCTCTATGGAGATGAAAACTAATTGAAGACTATATATGTAGTGTGTGTGTGCGTGTGTGTGTGTAGTGTGTGTGTGCGTGTGTGTGTGTGTGTCGTTGTTTGTGTGTGTGTGTGTGTGTGTGTGTGTGTGTGTGTGTGTGTGTGTGTGTGTGTGTGTGTGTGTGTGTGTGTGTGTGTGTGTGTGTGTGTGTGTTTCTTTGTGTGTGCGTGTGTGTTTGTGTGTGTGTGTGTTTGTGGGTTTTTACTAATACTTCTACTACTAATACAACTACTACTTCTACTATTACTATTAATACTACTACAACTACTATTAATAATAATGAACAACAAAAACAATTATAATAATAAATGCCTTAAATACTTGAAGAACAACTCATAATAATAATAATAATAATAATAATAATAATAATAATAATAATAATAATAATAATAATAATAATAATAATAATAATAATAATAATAATAATAATAATAATAATAATAATAATAATAATAATAGTAACGGAATGAACGTAACAGTCGTGTCATGTCAGTTACCCCAACTGTAGTTCTCAAATATATTATTAGTTATTTTATTATTAGTATTATTTCATCAAAATAATAATAATAAACTAAAAGAGTTCAAAAAAATTTTGATAGTGAAAACAAAATCGTATTTTTCGATCAAATCAATCAAAAAATCGGGGAAAACAGTCAAAAATGTTTGTTAGTTTACTACTGATTAGCAATTAGTTATTAACAGTTTAGTTTTTGATGATTTCGTAATGTTAGTATTTATAATATATGATGATATAATTAATACTTGGTAATAATAATGAATTTCATAATTATAATAAAAATATTATTTTATTAAATACTACTAAAATATTAATAAGAAAATGGCATTAAAAAAATATTTTTCCATCTACCACAACTCGCACACACACACACACACACACACACACACACACACACACACACACACACACACACACACACACACACACACACACACACACACACACACACACACACACACACACACACACACACACACACACACACACACACACACACACACACACACACACACACACACACACACACACACACACACACACACACACACACACACACACACACACACACACACACACACAGAGTGTGGCTCTATATAAAGACGAAGCAACGAATCGGCGGAAGATTAATGACTTTTCTAGATCTCATACCTCCATACACCAGCCTATACAACCCTTATACAACTATACACACTTTCCCATACATACTGCATATATACATTGCATAAAACCTCTATAGACGGGCCTAAAATACACACAGTGACAAACACACATTTAATGACAAATAAGCAAGCAACGATTAATTGACACTTAAGGATCAATTATGATTTGATGAAAGAATATCGTTTTGTAGCGTTTACTCTGTGGTTGCTGAAGGAGAACTTATTGGAGTTGTAGATGCAAACGTTGTGCAGTTGTTTTTGTGAGAAAATAAAAACGTTTCTTGGGAAAAGAATAAAAATAATAAACAATAACAATAATAATAATAATAAAAATAATGATAATAATCATAATAGTTGGATAAGTTTAGAGAAGGAAGAAGATTTGTTCAAAAAAACAGATTCGGCTGCAAAACTAGAAGAAAAAAAACTTGTTTGAATAGAAAAAACACAAATAAAAAAACCAACGAAAAAAATCATAATTAAAAAAAA
>OX030971.1:600267-607767 GCA_943735955.1 Piscicola geometra | reverse complement strand
ATTTATTTCTTTCATAATTCTTAAAAATAAATTTTATAATTTTTATAATGAACAAAAAAACATTCAGAAAAAAAATTAAAATACAAAAAAATACGACAACAACAACAATGTAACCAAAGCATCATTATTATGACGACGACGATGATGATGATGATGATGGGTGGAGGGGGTGTGGTTAGAGAAACCGGAAATGCTTTTCTGACGTCATTCATAAACAACTGCAACAAAAACTGCAACAAAAACAACAATTGCAATAATCACCCAGCTATTTCCGAAACTACTACCACCACCACCACTGCCCTGGCGTTTGTAAATAGTTACGACAACAACAACATCAACACCAACAGCAACAACAGCAACAACTACACCTTATGCAACCTAGACAACCACACCTACCTCCACATCTCGTCTTTTGACAACTACCAACAACAACTTTTTGAACACCAACGTCTCCAGCAACAACAACACCAACAACATTCTAGTTTATACAACAACAAAGATAACAACAACAACATCAACACTGATGAAATCAACAAAAATAGCAACAACAACCACAACCACAACAACTACTTGTATAACCTGGATGAAGACAAAACTAAAGTGAAGATCGTCGGTAACACTGAATACAACACCAACAACAACAACATGGAGACATGTCCAACTCTCAGAATTATCGAACCAGAAGACGATTGGATGACGTATAAAAACTATCATCAGGAGGACAACAACAACAAAAATTATGACGTAGTCAACAACAACATCAACAACAACAAAACTGTTGGTAAGCAACAAGGTTTCCACAACAACAACATTGATGAAAGTGATGCATTTATAGCTCGACTTTACACGTCCCACAACAACAACAACAACAACAACAACAACAACAACAACAACAACAACAACAACAACAACAACAACAACAACAAAAGCAACTATTTAACTGAATCTTTTCCAGATAAACCAAACAACAACTACTACTTCCTCTCTTCCCTCCATCATCATCATCATCACCACCTGCAACAACAACAACAACAACAAATGTCATCATCATCAGACCTTTTAAGAGCAGCCTACCACAGTCAAATGCTTTTATCTCCCCTTCATCCATCTCCCCCATCCATCCACTCCTCCCCCCCATCCATTCATCCATCCATCCACCCCTCTCCACCATCCATTCATCCATCCATACATCCATTCATTCCTTCTTCCCCACCATCAATCCATCCACCCTTCTATCCATCACCACCATCCCTCCATCCATCTATCCATCCATCACCACCATTCCAAGTTACCCCCATCTCACTCAGAAACCATTCCTCACCTCCAAAACAACCCACAACAACAACAACAACAACAACAACAACAACAACAACAACAACAACAACAACAACTATTACTACAACCCACTCACCCTCTTCCACCACCTCCAACCTCAACAACAACAACAACAACCCTAATAATACCAATAGGAAAAATAAGAAAAATATTAATATGGGTGATAAGTTTGATGACGTTGAAATAATTAATAATAAAAATAATAACAAAATGTGTGATGATGATGATGATGCCGTAGGTAATAGTAATGATGTTAATAATAAGGATGGATTCATTAATAAAACAAATAATAATAAGAGTTTTAATAATAATAATAATGATGATAGTTTTAATAATATTAATACTGGTAGTAGTAATATTAATAGTAGTAATAATAACACTAAATCAAGGAGTAATTTAAATACTACTACTACTAATACTAATAATAATAATATTAATAATATTAATAATATTAACAATAATAATAATATTAATAATAATAATACAAATACAAATAATGATGAAGAAGACAATATGATAGCTAGCAATGTAATTAGTACTACAGGTGAAATTATTAACAACAACAACAACAACAACACCAAAAACAACAAAAACAACAATACTAATTCTAGTTTTAATAATAGTATTAATAACAGTAGCAGTAATACTAACACAATAGTAAAAAATACTCTAAAAAATAATGATGTTGATGATGATTGTGGTGGTGGTGGTGGGGTTGATGATGATTATTATAGAGGTGGTACTGATAATGATGACTTGGAAGATAGAAAAATGATGGGGAAGGGACTAGAATATGGTGTTTTCAATAAAAATTATGATGATTCTAGGGGTACAGGATACAGAGGTGGAGATGAAAGTATAAAAAAGAAAAGTGGTGATTTAGATGACGTAATAGTTACTAATTACAAGCGTAATAATGATGGTGGAATTATTAATAATAATGGTAATTATAGGAATAATAATGAGGTTGTAGTTAATAATTACAAAAATAATATTGGCAAAGATGAAGAGGGGTATTCAAGTAGTGACAACAACTACAAACGGAACAATCTATGCCAACCGCAACAGCAGCAACAACAACAACAACTACAACAACATATTCCCGTGGCACTTGCCCAACAACCACAACAACCTCAACAACAACCACAACAACCTCAACAACAACCACAACAACAACAACCACTGGATTCATACAGATATTTTCCAAACCACCAAGCACCACTCTCACCCACCCATTTCTATCCGTACCACCCCCATCTAGCATACAACAACTATCATCAGGACAACCAACCACAACCACAGCAACAACTACAACAAAACAACTTTGAAAGTATTTACCAAGATAGACTTCATTGTCCAAGCAACAACAGCAACAACAGCAGAAGTCCAAACATCAACATCAACAACAACAACAACAACAATTTCTTCAACCCACCAATCATCCACTACCCATACCACCACCACCCCCATTCATACAACCTCTCCCCAAACTCTTTCCTAAACACTGACTTAACAACACACAACAACAACACCAACAACAACTCTCTACTACTCCACCCCCACCTCAACACACATCTTCTCAATCATCACCATCACCGCAGCAACAACAACAACAACCAACTATTTAACAACAAATCGGAAAACGGTTAGTCATCCTAGTAATGATTTTTCATTTTCAGCGTAGATCCTGTGTATTATGCGTTCCTCTTAGATACTGAAATAAAGAAAATTAATTTTATTTGAATCCAAACCACACGACGAAGTTAAAAACGGTTTAAAATGTGTAGTAAAAAAGTCAAAATGATTAAACCTTGTTGAAATTATCGAATCATATTAAAAGTAATAAATTATAATTGTATAAATTATGTAATTATAAAATAATTATTTAATTACAAAATTATTTGGATATCTACGACTAGATTTCATTCTAGTCTCTCTCTGTTGTTGCATTTCGCAGCGTTTACAATACTAGACATCGGATTCTTGAAATGATCAGCAGGGGGTTCATTGGAACCAAGCGCCCACCATCTAGTTGGGAAAGGTGGTGGTCTGGATGGTTTGAGAACTTTTGGTGTGGATGGTCTGTGAACTTTTGGTCTGGATGGTCTGTGAACTTTTGGTCTGGACGCACGGCTTGTTGTAGAACTGAAAATTGAGTCGTGGAAATTTTCTGAATTAGCCTTTTTCAACTTTATTTGGGAGATTTGAGGGGCTCCTCTGGAAGCCGATTCGTTTTGGTTAAGTGTTGAAAATAGCGCAGTTAAATGCTCCACCAGCAGTTCATCCCCACGCACCCATCTTTTGAGGTCATCTTTTGACCCGGCTGTTTCCGTTCCAGTTTTGGGTTTTCTGAGGCTTGACCGACTTTCAGTGTTGGTTCGGACAAATTCAGAGTTTCCAAAAAAGTCCGGATTTTCAAAAAAATCTTGGCGGTATTTCTCTTCATAGAATTTATTCTTTTTCCAGCTTAATTTTCGAGGTTCGTTGTTCGATTTATTCCGATTTGTGCTTCTTATTTCCGAGTTTCCCTGCCGCCGAGGAGGCTTTTTATTTCTGGATCTGTGCATGTCAGGGAAGTGTGAGTGATCAATTGAGATCGTGAAGTATATCTTTTGAAAATCTGAAAAGTCGGATAATTTACTGTGCTATATAGTGGTGATTGACGTCGTACGAAACATAGAAAGAAAATTACTAAGAAAAAATAAATAAAAAGATTTCAAAGGTTTTTAAGTATTCTTTTTTCAACAGATTTAAAATTATTATCATAGACTACAAAAGTTTTCATTTCAATTCTAGACAAGATTTGACATTTATTCGGAACATCAAAGTAGACATTTCAATTCGAGACCACAATGATAATATATTCATGTTAATGGAAATGATATGCAGTATTAGATATGCACATTGATCACTATCATCATCATCATTGTCCCATCCTCCGAATACCCCGCCTCCACTCCTCCATCTTATGACTGCCTCCTGCCACTCCGTTTCGACTTCTTTTGCCTTTCCCTCCTCGCTCTTTCCTCCTCTTCCGACGACAAACCAGTCTCAACCAACGGCGCGGCGGGCCTCTCTCCCCTCGGGCCTCGATGCCTCAGTTGTGACATCGACGTCGCTGCCTCCGAAAGACTCTGCAAGAGACTTTTGCCCCGTTTTTTCAGCCTCGCTCCTGCTCCTCCAGCATCTAGTCCATGTTCGGGATCAGGTCCGATGTGTCTTTCGCGTCCGAAGTCTAGTCCATATCCGGGATCTAGGCTTATGTGTCCTTCGTGTCCGGGATCTAGTCCATGTTCGGGATCTAGTCCGACTTGTCTTCTTCTGGCAGACGCCTCTGATGAACTCGATTCGAACGCTGGATTGTTTGCTCGGAATGCGGAATAGTCCGGAGATTCATCGCCTGGGAAGCGAAAATCTCGACGGGCTCTACCGCTGGGCCAGCCGCTTCTTACCGGCGAGGCGGTGCTGTGGCCCCGGTGGCTAGATCCCGTGAAGAAGGAGCTTGGTCCGGGTTGTCCGGGTTGTCTGGGTTGTCTGGACTGTCTGCTGAAGAGAGATCTTAGCGTGGTTTTAGGCCGGGCGCCGCGTGGGGGAGAATAGGCGGGTGGTGGAGAGAGGGGGAGAGGTGAGCGGTAGGCGGGTGGTGAGTAGTTGGGGGTTGACGGAATGTAGGAACCTGGTGAAGAATACGCAGGTGGAGACGGGAATTTCCCCTTTAGTGATCGTGGTGGTCGTTTAGCCGAGACATTTTGGTTGAGTGTTGAGAAAAGCGTTGATAGGTGCTCGACTAGGAGTCTTTTGTTACTGGTGCCTCTCTTATGAGTTCCTCTTATGGATTCTTTTTTTTTCTCAAATTTTGTTTTTTCTAACGGCATCAAGCGTTCGATATGATTTTGAACAAAATCGGCGTGTTTACCCAGAAAACCCGAATGTTTTCCAGGTAGATTGTTTATTTTTCTGTGAAAATCCATTTTAGTTAGCTCGTTACGTCTATGATTTGAATAGTTTTTGTTGGTATTTTTAATTTTTTTTTTGGCAATTGGACGCAAGGTTGGATTTATTTGATTTGTTTGCATTTCCAGAAAAAAAGATTCTGATTTCATCGAGTTTTCTTGGAAAGCGTGTTGTGTTCAAGTTCTTCAAAGATGTCAATTGTTTATTTTCCAGTATTTAAATGTATGATGTCATTAGGAACAAAAAAATTTAATTTTTACAAATTTTTAAAATCAATTAATTTAATTAATTGATTTTAAAAATAGAATAAATAAATTAAATTTAATAAAATATTAAGATGATAATGTGGTTTATACATTGTGTTTTACGGAACTGCATTATTTTTACTAAAGTGAAAAACTCCAAGATTTCAGCTCACATTTTTGGAACGTTTTGTTTCACTTCGGTTTTTTAATTTCAATTTTTAACTTCCTGCAAAAGTTTCAATTCTCAATCTAAGTATGTTTTTTTCCAAACGAGTGATTACCTGTTTTTTTTTTAAAAACGGACCTGGTATATTAAATAGACGTCGTTTTGTTTGATATGCATATAAGAGTAAAAATAACTTTTATTTTAGGCAAAAAAACTAGAAAGTTGTTCGAAAAAAATAGATTTTATGAGAACGGTAAAAAAAATTAGTAAAAAATAAAAATTGGTCGATAGAATTATTTTTCATAGGCTGCTCAAGGGAAGGATAAAAAAAAGAGAAGAAAAAAAAAGAAGATAAATAAAAAATGTAAAATAAGAAAAAAGAAGAAATAAAATGAAAAGGAGAAAATGAAAAAATAAATTCAAAAAAAAGAAAGAAAAAATGTAGAAGAATTAAGAGAAAATAAAATAGAATTATAGCCCAAAAAATCTTGAATAAATGTCATATTGATAACCCCTTTGGAATCATTTTGAATTCCCATAATTTTTTGTTAAATATTTTGCAATTTTCAAAGATATCTCTCTGCACCTGAGCGGGTGCTCTGGCGCCACGCGGCCTGATCCTAGCCAACTCGTTCTTCATTCTTCTGCCCATGTCCCTGAGTATAGCCCCCCGACTGAGAAACAAACTTGCTGGTCTGGATTGCAATCCATACAAGTCCAGTTTCTTTCGAGCTTTTGGCTTTTCATCAGAAGACCCTTTGGGGTGCAATCTCCAAGCGAACTTTACGTCTTTTTCGCGGCTGCCTCTCTCTCGGAAGGAAATCGGGTCTCTACCGGGCTTTTTCGGCGTGAGGGTCGGCGGGACCCGTTCGATCACTTCCAGCATTTCCATCGCTTCAAGCGTCTCCAGTCCCATCATCCTCGCAGCCTCGGACCACTCTTCCTTCTTCGCGGCCCTCCGTTCAATAGCCTCCCAAGTCAACTCGTCTTCTTGAGGGAGAGTTATCTTCTGGTGCTTTCCAAACTAGTTGATGGGTCAAAATAGCGTCCATCATCAAATTATTGTCCTGAGGTACTTGGTATTGGGGGAAAATAGTTGCTATCGTTTGTTTATTGGACCAAACCACTAAGAATTGAGCTTCCGTCATCGGAATATTGGGCCGATGGACTTGCTACTGGTTGTGTGTAGCCTTGGTCATCGGTATATTGAACCAAACCACCATGGGAGATCGGAGAATAGTAACTACCATCACTCGTGTACTGTCCCTGATGACTGGGTATTGGGGCATAGTAATTTGAACCCACCATATATCGAACGGGTCTACTGGGTGCTTGGGGCTATGATCACCAGAGTATTGTGTTGGTCCGGTCCCTCTATGTTTAATAGGTCCGCTTTGTCTTGGAGGATAAAACCCTGACCTTGAAAATCCGGGTATTGGGAAGATGTCCACGACGCACTTGACTGTATCGACTGACTTGGCATAGGGGGACGAAGTAATTACCCTGATTATCGGGGTAATATTGGTTTGGTCCGTTGGCGTAGTATTGGTCCGTTGTGTAGTATGCAGCGCCGGTGTAGTTGGGGCCACCATACCCTCCATCACCACCTCCCCCAAAAGCTGAGACATTCTTATTGAGGTTTGAAAATAATTCAGATAGTTTTTCGGCCATTTTATCATTTTGGTCCGTTTTTTAAAAGTGTTTTTTAATGGGGAATTTTTGGCTTTGGGGTTTTTTCTTTCAAGTTTGGAGTTATGATTAGTTTGATTTTTATGTGAACCCAAGTGTTCGTTTGATTTC
>OX030971.1:575267-590267 GCA_943735955.1 Piscicola geometra | reverse complement strand
TAAATACTGTAAAGTGTTTTGTATTATTATTCTATTTTTGCACATTTCTTTCTCATGTTTAATCTAGTCAGAGGTAAATTCATTTATAAAAATTTTTTATTTTTAATGAAGGAATTTTTTCAACTTTAAAATAGAATTCGATTTAAATCAAGTTATTTAATGAATTCAATTAATTGTTAATAATAAAAAAAAATATATAAAAATAATAATAGTTTTTAACAATTCAAAATAGATATGTTATAGGGTTCGATAACTTAACATAGTATACAATTTAAATGATTTACAGAATTCTCAAATTTAATACTCAACTTGAGGGTAAAATATTTAAATATATTAAAAAAAATTGTTAGACTTTAAAAAAATCGTGCTGTTATATTTGATCTTTTGCGTCATAGAATCGACCTACTTCCGTTTTCATTTACGCGCGAAAATTGATGTTTATAAAATTGTTTACGAGATGTTTGTTGTGAAAACAGGGTATTACAAAGACAATAATTGTTTACAAAAACATTTTTACAATGAATTATTTGTTTTTTTAAATACAATTTTTTACAGGAGATTATTTTTCTATCTGTAATCATAGTCATCCGACTTTTAAAAAGAATTTATAATGATAATTAATTTATTTAAAATTTGAAATTGATTTTTATTGTTATTTTTATTTTTTGTCACGAAAAAATTGTTTTTACTTTATTGAAATGTAGTAGATTGATGATGATGATGATGACAATGATACTGATGCTGCTGCTACTGATGATGATGTTGTTGACGATGATGATGACGATGATGATGATAATGATGATGCTTTTGATGATGATGAATATGATACATTTTTTATTGTACCTATTTTTCCGTCTTTAAGGTATGTGTGTAGTGTTAGTTGCCAAAACAACATGTAAAAATACGAATAATACTTCAATGTACTACTACTACTACTACCACTACTAATACTGCTACTGCTACTCCCAATTCTACTACTACTACCACTACTACTACTACTACTACTACTACTACTACTACTACTACTACTACTACTACTACTACTACTACTACTACTACTGCTACTACTACTACTACTACCACTACTACTACTACTACTGCTACTACTTCTACTAGTACCACAACTACTACTACTACTACCACTACTACTACTACTACTACTACTACTGCTACTCCCAATTCTACTTCTACTACTACTACTACTACTCCCAATTCTACTACTACTACTACTACTACTACTACTACTACTACTACTACTACTACTACTACTACTACTACTACTACTACTGCTTCTACTACTACTACTACTACCACTACTACTACTACTACTACTACTGCTACTACTACTACTACTACTACCACAACTACTACTACTACTACTACTACTACTACTACTACTACTACTACTACTACTACTACTACTACTACTACTACTACTACTACTACTACTACTACTACTACTACTACTACTACTACTACTACTACTACTACTACTACTACTACTACTACTACTACTACTACTACTACTACCCCTACGATAGGATAAAGTAATCGTTTTGAAATATTATTGATTTTTCTAATTTTAACAAATAAATAAAACCATTCGATAGAAATAGTATTCTCGGTTTTCATAATTTTCAGTTAAAAAAAGTTAAAAAATAGTTGTGTTGTTTTTATATAAAAAATTGTTTAAAAAAACTTATTAATACTTAAAAAAATACTTGATAATCAAATAATAAAAATAATAGTCAATAGAAATTATAATAGAATTATTATTCAATAAAAAGAATAAATAATTTAAAAAAGGTAAAATCAAAATGAAATATTCAGGGTTTTAGAAAAACTAATTTTTATTATTTCTATTCTTTTTACTTTTGTTTTTATTGGCGGCTTGATGGATGGCTTGATTAATTTAAGTATCTCAATGATAATTAAATTAAGATTCACTTTTAAACTTTAATTAATTTAAATTGAATATCAATTATTTTATTACAATAGAATAATATTTAATTTAAAAAAAAGGATTTAAGCTTTTTGCAAATAATTTATAAAGCTTAAAAAACCAGGTTCCAAAAAAAGAAGCTCCATCTTAGGAAAAAAATATTTTTAATTTGGAAATTTTATTTATATTTAAAAACGATTTTTTAACCTAAATGAGATTTATAGTAAATAGAACTATAGAAACATGTTTGTTACGTTTTTTTATGTTTTGAAATTTTGGCAAAACGGAAAAAATGATTTTGAAAAGTTTCGTCAAACCTCTCGTCCATAAAACTTAAGATTGATTCTTCTTTAAATTTTCCAATTTTTTTCATCAATTTTTTTTGAGATTTTATAAATAAATTATTATATAATGAAACTTTGATAGAGCTGATTATTTATTATAATTAAAAACTGTTTTAAATAATATATTAATTCTATGAATAAGATAAACATTATCAATAATGTATTATTAAATCATTTAATTTTTATTTTTAGATTCCCATAAAAACTGCTTTATCATTTTTATTCGGTTTTTTCGTTCTAATCTCATCTCCGATTCCAGTTTTTCTTAATTTTAGTTTTTTCCCATTTTTATTCGGGTTTTTCTATTTTTTCATTTTCTTCTCATTTTCCTCCTTCCTCCACTTTATATTTTATCAAAATATTATTTCCCATTTTATATTTTATTCAAAATATTATTTCCCATTTTATCTTTTCTTCAAAATATTATTTTCCAGTCTACTTTTTCAAATTATTCAAACATTTTCGTCCATTTGATCGATCGTCCCCGCGTAAGAAGGCTCGCCAACTAATTTTTCTTTTTTTTATTTATTTTAAATCTTTTTTTCTTTTTTATTCATTTTTTTCTCCTCCAAAATCTTGTTGTTTTCTTTTTTTATATATTCCAATTCTCTAAATTTCCTATATTTATTTATTCTAAATCTTTTTCAATTTCTTGTTTTTCCATTTTTTTACATTTAGTTTTTATTTGCGCCTATTTTTTTCCTTTTCTCGAGATTTCTTTCGAGATTATAGCTTTCCGAAATAACTTTTAGAATAATTTTTATCTTAAATCCAATAAAAACCTCAATTTTTTGATAAAATTTTTTTTATAAATAAATTTTTCTTATACAAATTAATCCAAACTTTAAAGTTTTAATTAAATCATTTTTATTGAGTATATCCTATCTACATTCTTTTCCCAAAAGACTATTTTAGAAAAGTCTCGGAATAATAATTCTTTTAAAATAAAAACTATTTTTCAAAATCTTCAAAAATAACCAAAAAAACTTTTCAATTTCCAATTCTGCTGCACGGATTTGCTTTAATCCTTCTTTTCAAATGCAAAATTTCGTTTTTTTGGGAAAAAAAACAAACTGGAAAAAAGAAAAATTCGCCACAAAAATGGAATAAGAAGGGTGAGTGACAGGGGCAAAAAATAGAAAAACAATTTTGAAATAAATAAAATTAATTTATTTATAATAATTACTGGAATAATCAAATAAATGTTAATTTAAACATATTAATATTATATAATTAAAAGATAATAAGATAATCATTATATATGATTAAAAAATTAAAACAAAATTATTTTGAAACATATTACCTATAAAATAGTAGTTATATAAATATAGGAATAATAATAATAATATTAACGACAATAATAACAATAATAATGACAACAAAAATAAAAACAACTTGTTTTTTTCTTAAATCTTCAGTTATTATTTTTATTGTTTTTTTAAATCAACATTTAAACTGTGGTCATGTTTAATAGCAAGAAAAAAAACAGAAATCGGAATAATAAATATTATAATATTAATAATATAATAATAATAAATGCCAAAATAAGTATATATATATATATATATATAAAGATTAATGAAATCAATAATATTAGAAATAAAAAAATGGAAATAATAATAATGAAGATCATCATCATCATCATCCTTCGGCTTTTGGGGGAGTGAACCAGCCTGGAGAGAAAGAACAAAAAATAATTAGTTATTAAAAATAATTATGAAATAATTATAAATAAATACAATTAATAAATATAAACAATCGATTTTAATAATAATAAGAGTTGTTTTAATAAATTGATGAATAAATAATAATGATGGTGATGATGATGATGGAGATGATGATGATGATAGAGATGATGATGATGATGATGATAATGATGATGATGATGATGACGATACCATTCTTCTCATGGATTTGGATGAGAGACTTGAAAGAGTGTTGTGCCTTCGCCAAGCTGTAGTGGCTCTGTGTGGTGGTGGTGCTGATGATGATGATGGTGGCCACACGTACACACACAAACACACAACTCCCTTCCCACTTCACACACACAAACAAACACACAACTCCCCCCTCCCATTCCCCCACACACACACACACATAACTCTCCCCCCCACAAAAACACACACAACCCACTTCCCCCCCCTCACACACACACACACACATACAAAAAAACACACAACTCCCTCCCCACACACAAACAAAAAGACACAACCCATTTCCCTCCCCCACACACACATAAACAAACACACAAACACACACATAAACAAACACACACACACACACACATACAAACACACAAACACACACACACACACACATAAACAAACACACAAACAAACCTTGGGCGCATCGGCCTTGAGCCTGGCCTTCCCCTTCACGAGGGTCGCCGAGATCTGCATTATGAGAGACTCCAGGCTGTAGGCACTGCTCCAGCCGTGTCTGTGTGTGCGTTGGTATGTGTGTGTGTGTGTTTGTGTGTGCTCCAGCCGTGTCTGTATGTGTGTGCGTGTGTGTGTGTGTTTTTTTTATGTGTGTGTGTTTATGTTTATGTGTGCGTTGGTGTGTGTATGTGTGTGTCTGTTTATGTGTGTATGTTGGTGTGTGTTTGTGTGTTTGTTTATGTGTGTGTATGTTTATGTGTGTATGTGTGTGTGTTGGTGTTTATATATGTATGTGTGTGTTTGTTTATGTGTTTATGTGTTCGTGTATGGTTGGCTCCAAGTCTCAGAGAGCGTCATTACTTGGAAATATAAGATTAATATTCTAGCATCATTATCATTCGTTATTAATGATAATTTATATGATTTGTTATTATTTATAATTTAATGATTATTAATATTTATAATTAAATGATTATTATTATTTATAATTTAATGATTTGTTATTAGTTATAATTTAATGATTTATTATTATTTATTATTTAATGATGTATTATCATTTATAATTTAAATGATTTATTATTATTTATAATTTAAATGATTTATTATTATTTATAATTTAAATGAATTATTATTATTTATAATTTAATGATTTATTATTATTTATAATTTAATGATTTGTTATTATTTATAATTTAATGATTTGTTATTATTTATAATTTAATGATTTATTATTATTTATAATTTAATGATTTATTATTTTTATTATTGATATTATTGTTATCCTCACTTTGTCAGCAACTCCATGCAAATTGCTCCACCTGCCAACACATATCCTGGTGATGATGATGATACTACTACTACTACTACTACTACTACTACTACTACTGCTGCTACTAATACTACTACTACTACTACTACTACTACTACTACTACTACTACTACTACAACTACTACTGCTGCTACTAATACTACTACTACTACTACTACTACTACTACTACAACTACTACTGCTGCTACTAATACTACTACTACTACTACTACTACTACTACTACTACTACTACTACTACTACTAGTACTACTACTACTACTACTACTACTACTACTACTACTACTACTACTACTACTGCTACTACTGCTACTACTACTACTACTACTACTACTACTACTACTACTGCTACTACTACTACTACTACTACTACTACTACTACTACTACTACTACTACTACTACAACTACTACTGCTGCTACTAATACTACTACTACTACTACTACTACTACTACTACTACTACTACTACTACTACAACAACTACTGCTGCTACTAATACTACTACTACTACTACTACTAGTACTACTACTACTACTAGTACTACTACTACTACTACTACTGCTACTACTACTACTACTACTACTACTACTACTACTACTACTACTGCTACTACTACTACTACTACTACTGCTACTACTACTACTACTACTACTACTACTACTACTACTACTACTACTACTACTACTACTACTACTACTACTACTACTACTACTACTACTACTACTACTACTACTACTACTACTACTACTACTAGCACCTGCAGAGATGATAGGCTTAACTATACGGACGAATGGAGGTTCGAATGGAAAAGTGTCCTGATGATGATGATGATGATGATGATGATGGTGATGATAATGATACTTTTACTTTTTTTATCAATACCACCACCAACATCATCATCATCATCCTCCCTAACGACCCCACCGTTACCACTATTACCACCAACTACCATCGTCATCATCACCTCCACCATCATCATCATCAGCACCTCCACCATCATCATCAGCACCTCCACCATCATTAGCACCTCCACCATCATCACCACCTCCACCATCATCATCATCAGCACCTCCACCATCATTAGCACCTCCACCATCACCACCACCTCCACCATCATCATCATCAGCACCACCACCATCATCATCAGCACCTTGAAGGTACAGTTCAGAAGGATGTGATCACAGCCAATATCTTGCTTCAGTTGCTGCATATCTTTCTGCAGTTGACTATCTTCATCTACCCTGTTTGTGTGTGTGTGTGTGTGTGTGTGTGTGTGTGTGTGTGTGTGTGTGTGGGTGGGAGTGTGTGTGTGGAAGTGTGTGTGTGTTTGTGTGTGTGTGTGTGTGTGTGTGTTTGTATGTGTGTGGAAGTGTGTGTGTGTGTGTGGGAGTGTTTGTGTGTGTGTGTGTGTGTGGGTGGGAGTGTGTGGGTAGGAGTGTGTGTGTGGGTGGGAGTGTGTGTGTGTGTGTGTTTTTGGGTGTGTGGGAGTGTGTGTGGAAGTGTGTGTGTTTTTGGGTGTGTGGGAGTGTGTGTGGGAGTGTGTGTGGGTGGGAGTGTGTGTGGGTGGGAGTGTGTGTGGAAGTGTGTGTTTGTTTGTGTGTTTTTGGGTGTGTGGGAGTGGATTTGTGTGTTTGTTGGTGTGTGTGGGAATGTGTTTTTCTACGTGCGAGTATAGGTGGATGGGTTTATTTATGTGTGCCGAAAAACCATCATTATCACCATCCCCATCATCATCATCCCCATCCTCATCATCATCCCCATCATCATCATCATCACCAACTTGTATAGCTTCACATTCCAATCATATAGACTGTCATTGACCAGCTCTATGTCGTAGATGCCTGTGGTGATGATGATGATGGTGGTGGTGGTGATGATGATGGTGGTGATGATGATAATGGTGGTGATGGTGATGATGATAATGATCATCATCCTTAACATATAATATTCAATGATATTATCATTATTCTCTTTATCATTATGATCTCATCACCACCACCACCAGCATCATCCTCATCATTATCATCACCACTACCATCCTCATCATCACCACCACCATCATCATCATCACCACCACTACCACCACCACCACCACCATCATCATCCTCATCAGCACCACCACCCTCATCATCATCATCATCATCATCAGCACCACCACCCTCAGCATCATCATCATCATCATCATCATCATCAGCACCCTGCTTGTAGGAAGAACTCTTATAGATGTCTCTCAACTCCTTCATCAGCCTGTCACTGGCATGAACCGAAGCCGATATTCCCCCCTGATGATGATGATGATGATGATAGAGGTGATGGTGATGATGATGATGGTGGTGATGATGATGATGGTGGTGATGATGATGATGGTGGTGGTGATGATGATGGTGATGATGATGATAGAGGTGATGGTGATGATGATGATGGTGGTGATGATGATGATGATGGTGGTGGTGATGATAGGGGTGATGGTGGTGGTGATGGTGATGATGGTGGTGATGATGGTGGTGGTAATGATGATGGTGGTGATGATGATGATGGTGGTGATGATGATGATGGTGGTGATGGTGATGATGATGGTGGTGATAGTGGTGGTGATGATGATGGTGGTGATGGTGATGATGATGGTGGGAGTGATGATGGTGGTGATGATGATCAAATGTTTAGGATACCACCGCATAATCATCGCCCCCTCCCCTCTACACCCATCATAACTACCACCCTCATCATCAGCACCACCACCACCACCACCCCCATCATCATCATCACCACCACCACCACCACCATCATAACTACCACCACCACCACCACCCCACCCCACCACCACCACCACCACCATCATCATCATAACCACCACCATCATCATCATCACCACCCCCATCATCACCCCACCACCACCACCATGATCCCCCCACCACCACCATCATCATCACCACCACCATCATAACTACCACCACCACCATCATCATCATCAGCACCACCTTCTCCCGGTCCATGGCGACGACCTTCTTTATCCTCTCCAACTGCTGCAGATTCTCCGTCGGAATTCCGTCGGCGTCTTTCTTCGCCGTTGCCGTGGCACTGTCGTTACTGTGGTCGATGTGGTGGGTGGTAGTGATGATGATGATGATGGGGATGATGGTGGTGGTGATGATGATGACGATAGGGGAAGGAAAGGTGATGGGGGGGGGGGTGGGGATGATGGGGTGGTGATGGCGATGATGATGGGGGGTGGTGATGATGATGGGGGGGAGGGGGGTGGTGGTGATGATGATGGGGTGGTTGATGATGAAGGGTGGTGGTGATGAAGATGACGATGATGATGGGGGGGGGGAAGGTTGGTGGTGATGATGATGATGATGATGATGAAGGGTGGTGGTGATGATGATGATGATGATGGGGGATGGTGATGATGATGGGGGGAGGGTGGTGATGATGACGATAGTGATTATGGGGGGAGGGTGATGATAATGATGGTGGTGATGATGATGGTAGTAGTGGTGGTGTGATAATAATAATAATGGGTTGGGTTGGTGGTAAAGTGGTGGGGGTGGTGGTAATGGAGGGGAGAGGGAGGCGATGATGATGATGATACTTGTGGGATGGTTGTGATAATGATGGTGGTGATGATTATGATTAATTGAAAAAACACTAACAATAGAGTGTCTTCGTACAAGTCCATCTCGTAATGATACTCATCACTACCATCCCCCTCCTCCTCCTCCTCCTCATCATCATCATCATCGCCATCATCATCATCATCACTTTCGTCATCATCATCATCTTTATTTTGGTAGACATTGCTATTTTTATTTTTTTTCTTTTCTTGGATTGTTGGTTTTTTCTCCTGAGGTAGTGATGATAATGATGATGTAAAAGTGATAATGATAATGATGATATGGTAATGGTGATGATAATGATGAGGCACCACCATCATCATCATCACCACCATCATCATCATCACCACCACCATCCTCATCATCACCTCGAGGTACTTTTCCATGAGGGTGATTTCTTTATGGGGCGCTTCCACACCATACAACGACGAGCACTCCTTCATCAGAATCAGACTCTGTCTCACTATCTGTGTGTGTGTGTGTGTGTGTGTCTGGGGTGAGTTTGTGTGTGTGTTTGTGTGTGTGTGGGTAACCACATCATTACCGAAATCACCACACCATCATAACTATCACCACCACACCACTACGTCACTACTATCACCACCACACCACTACATCACTACTACCCCTACCACCACTACCACCTCAACTCCTCCCCCCCCCAACATTATTGCTAGTGCAACAGCCAATAGGAGCAGAGGGAGGCGTGGCCAACTCGTCCAAAACCACGCCCAGACGACCGTCATCACACTCACTGAACCATATGGGCGTGGTCTTGGGGTAGTTTTCCTGTGGTGATGATGATGATGGTAGGGTGATGATGATGATGATGGTGATGATGATGGTGGGGTGATGATGATAATGGTGATGATGATGGTGGAGTGGTGATGATGATGATGGTGGAGTGGTGATGATGATGGTGGAGTGGTGATGATGATGATGATGGTGGGGTGGTGATGATGATGAGGATAGTGGGATGGTGATGATGGTTTTATGGTGGTGATGAAGATGTAGTTATGGCTATGGTGGTGTGGTTGTTATGAATGTTATGATGATGTGGTGATGATGATGATTATGATGTAATCAAATAATAAGAATAAATATAAATAATTTATTCACCAGTATATTGACTGTCAAAGAGATATCTTGAACTTTATTATTATTGCTATTATTATTATTATTATTATTATTATTATTATTAGTAGTAGTAGTAGTAGTAGTAGTAGTAGTAGTGCTAGTAGTAGTAGTAGAAGTATTTATGGTGGTGGGGGAAACAGTATTATTTGTATTACTATTACTGTTACTAGATCTTGTACTACTTTTAGTACAACTTAGACTAATTTTATTATTACTTTTGCTTTTAGATCTTGTACTACTACTACAACCATCCCCGCCCCCAATAAAACTAGCATTATTTTTATTATGATTATTATTGTTGTTGTTATTATTATTATTTACTACAAATGTGCAAATCATTTCATCAACTGTAGATTTGATGATTCTGAATCTGGAAAAAATAAATTATAAATAATAATTGTAATAATGATAATAATAATGATAATAATTATGATAATAATAATAATGATAATAAGTAATAATAATGAGAAGTCATAATAATGATAATAACAATAATGATAATAATAATAATGATAATAAGTAATAATAATAATAATAATGATAATAAGTAATAATAATAATGATAATAATAATAGAAATATTATTCATATTAATGATTATAAATAATTAAAATATTAATTGTTGATAATAAAAATGAAAATAAGAATAATAATTATTAAATAATAAAAATGAAAATAACTGCATGGGGACCTGGGATGGTGTGGCGGAAAGATGGATTCAAGGAACTTCATGTCACTCTTGAGTGATGATAATGATGCCATTCTGTAGTGATGATGATGATATTTGTAGTGATGATGATGATACTAATAGTGATAATGATGATAAAGTGAGAATGTTGATAATTATGATGATAATGTTTCAAATAATATTTTGAGAGAAAGAATGAGAGAATAAAATTATAACTGAAATATTATAAGTGAAAAGTTTTCATATATATTTAAATAATGTTTTGTAAGAATTTAAAATTGTTACGTTATGTCACAGATAAACGGAAGCTTTTATCTAGAATTCTAATTCTTTACAGGCAATTTCAAAAAGAATTTAATTAGAAATTAACTTTATTATTAATTAAAATTAATTTGTGACTTGAAAAAGGTTTTTAAAAGTCAAAAACCGCTACTTAAAAGTAGTTTTATTGTTTTAAAAACAATAAGAATGATCACAAATTGAATATCTAACGGCTAAACTTTCTAGTAACAGTTTTATTATTAAGTTTAATCCTTTCAAACTCTACATTTGACTGTTTAAAGATTAAAAAACTTATTCTAAAATTATTCAATTTTATTAATAATACAAATTAATTGAAATATCCTGAATAAAATAGATACTTTAAAGCTACAACGGTCTTTATAATAAAAGAGATAATAATTATAATAACAAAATTAAATAAAGGAATAAAATCAATGAAACTTTTAACTTTTATTTTCACTATTATAACACCCTTTTCATACTTGCGATAAGAACAAAAAAACTTATTTTATATTTTAATCATTTTTTTGGGTATCCTTACCCGTTTTTTCTTATTTTTTGTGTTGTTTACTTTTGCTTATCCGTTTTGGTTGTTTATTTTTCATTTGGTCTCTATCCATGTCACCACTCTTTTCTTTATTTAAATCTTTCTTTTTTCCTTTGTCATCCTTTTTGTCCTTCTTTCTCTCCTTCTCTTCTTCTTTTTCTCCATGATTTTCGTCTTTATCATAAATTCTTTTGAAATCTCCGATTTTTTTCTCTTTGTGATCTTTTTTGTGTTCTTCTTTATTTTCTTTTTTGTTTTCTTTTTTCTCTTCTTTTTTGTTTTCTTTTTTCTCTTCTTTTTTGTTTTCTTTTTTCTCTTCTTTATCTCTCCCCCCTTTTTTCTTGGCTTCCCCCTCTTCTTTCTTAACTACTTTTTTCTTCTGTGCTTCCCCATCTTTTTTGAGCGATGAAAATGACGAACCAGAAACGGTTTGTTTTTTAGGTTCTTTTTTGGGGGATGATGGTTGCCGAGAGGGTGGTGGTTGACGAGGGGATGGTGGTTGCCGAAGGGGTGGTGGTTTGGAAGTTGGTTGAGGGGGTGGTGGTTTAGGTAGTGGGGACTTCTTCGGCGCAACCTTCACCTCATTACTTTTATCTTCAAATTTCTCTTCTTTTTCTTCTCCCGCCTCAACCACCAACTCAACCTTCTCCTCCTTCTCAACCTCCTCCATCCTCACTTCTTCCTCCTCCATCTCTTTCGGCTTACTATCTTCAAAAATCTCATCCAACCCCTCCAAACCACCAGACGACAAACTCGAGGCCGAACTTTCTTTCTTCTTGGGCTTGAATTCCAGGGGCGGGGGTGGTCTTGCGAGGCCTCTGGGACCACCTTTTTGTTTTTGCAGATTCGTGGTGGCTGAAAACTTTTGTTTTTCTGGTTTTGATTTTTTGTTTTGGTGTTTTGCTTTGACTTTGAGCGGTTTGACCGGCTTTTGTTTTTGGTCTGGAATCGCGATCACAGATATCTCAGGAATGACTGGCTCCTCGGACTTTTTCTTGGTAGAGCCACCCCAAAAAAATCTCTTTTTTGGTTTTTGGGTCAGACCAAGATGGTTTGGGCTGGGTTTTCCATCAACCAGGCCATCTCGGCCCATGTCTAGACCCGTGGGACCAAAATGGCCATAAGGGTAAGCTTTAATATCACGTGGGTCTTTGGGCTCTCTGGGGTCTTCTGATTTTCCAGCTTGTCTTTGCGACTTTTTGAGCTTCATGATGTAGGCTCTAAAAGTGAATATAAATTGAATTATATTCACTGTGTGGAATATTTAAACAGTTAATGAAACAGTAATTATTAATTATAAACTCAGTGAAATTATGAATTGTAATAAAAAAAGAAGAAAAAAAGTTTTTCAACTCACGATCCGGCCAAAACTAGGCCCACAATGATTGCAAAGAAGATGCAGAAGAGCCAAAAGTTGGACTTAAAAGATGACTGCTGAATCTCAACTGTGGGTGGTGGTGGTGGTAGTAGTAGTAGTAGTAGTAGTAGTAGTAGTAGTAGTAGTAGTAGTAGTAGTAGTAGTAGTAGTAGTAGTAGTAGTAGTAGTAGTAGTAGTAGTAGTAGTAGTAGTAGTAGTAGTAGTAGTAGTAGTAGTAGTAGTAGTAGTAGTAGTAGTAGTAGTAGTAGTAGTTGTAGTAGTTGTAGAAGTAGTAGTAGTAGTAGTAGTAGTAGTAGTAGTAGTAGTAGTAGTAGTAGTAGTAGTAGTAGTAGTAGTAGTAGTTGTAGTAGTAGTAGTAGTAGTTGTAGTAGTAGTAGTAGTAGTAGTAGTAGTAGTAGTAGTAGTAGTAGTAGTAGTAGTAGTAGTAGTAGTAGTAGTAGTAGTAGTAGTAGTAGTAGTAGTAGTAGTAGTAGTAGTAGTAGTAGTAGTAGTAGTAGTAGTAGTAGTAGTAGTAGTAGTAGTAGTAGTAGTAGTAGTAGTAGTAGTAGTAGTAGTAGTAGTAGTAGTAGTAGTAGTAGTAGTAGTAGTACCTTCATCTCCAAAAACGAGTATCCTCTTCAGGGCTAACTGCTTGCCAAAGCACTTCACGAAGACGTATCTGGCTTTCTCATCGCTGTGACAGGCCAATTCGACCGGGAAGGGACTTTTAAACCGACCACACCACACACCGAGACTCCCCGTTGAGTTTATATAGGCTGATATGCCTCTCCTGGGGTGTGGTTGGTTGATTGAGTGGATGAATGGTTGATTGGGTGGTTAATCGTTTATTTGGTTTGTTAATTGGTTGGTTAGTTAATTAATTGGTTGCTTTATTAACACTTTATTGAAGAGGTGGTTTCTAAAAAAATAAAACAGCGAAAAAACCGGGAAAAAACACATCCAAAAAAACAAAAACAAAACAAACAAAAAAAGAAATGTCCAAAACACTCTCACCCTTTACAACTGCCCAAAATGACCAGTTTCTCAATTCTATGCGATTCTACTAGGTCTAAAAGCCACCAATGCAGCTCGTCGTCGGTAGTTGGCTCCGTCTTGGCGGGGATCTCCGCCGAGTCACTGATGGCACTCGAAGCAGGGTGATCGGGGAAGGTGGAGATTTGCGTCGCTGTTTTGCCTTCTAAGTTGATTTGAATTCTATTTCTTGTTTGCTCTGTGTGTGTGTATTTGTGTGGGGGTTTGGGTTTATGTGTGGGTTTATGTGTGTGTGTGTGTGTGTTTGTGTATGTGTGGGTTTGTGTTTGTGTGGGTGTGTGTGTGTGGGTTTATGTGTGTGTGGGTTTATGTGTGTGAGTGTGTGTGTGTGTGTGTGTGTGTGTGTGTGTGTGTGTGTGTGTGTGTGTGTGTGTGTGTGTGTGTGTGTGTGTGTGTGTGTGTGTGTGTGTGTGTTGTGTGTGTGTGTGTGTGTGTGTGTGTGTGTGTGTGTGTGTGTGTGTGGGTGTGTGTGTGTGTGTGCGGGTGTTTTTATGGGTTGATCGTCAAGAACTGAATTGAGAAAATTGTGTCATCTTAATTTGATATAAAACATCAATAATTCTACATAGAGCTACATACCAAAAAATAAGTATATACAAAAGAAAGATATACACAACAGGTACATAGAAAACAAGTACATACAAAACAAGTACATACAAACCCGATAGCGAGACAGCCAGGACGAGGAGGAGGAGGAGGAGGATGAGGGACGAAGGAAGTCGCTTCGGCGCCACCACGGGACTGCAGGCGGAGAAGGCGCTCCTGTCGCTTGTCCGCATCGCTCTGCCTCGAGTCCGAGGTTGTTTACAAACGTCAAAAAGTAAATATA
>OX030971.1:565267-570267 GCA_943735955.1 Piscicola geometra | reverse complement strand
TTTTTTACTTTTTTATCGTTAAAAATGTTGTCTTTATTAGCCATTTTGTCTTTATTAAAAAACTTGTTTTTATTAAAAAACTTGTCTTTATTAAAAAACTTGTCTTTATCAAAAAACTTGTCTTTATTAAAAAACTTGTCTTTATTAAAAAACTTGTCTTTATCATAAAATCTGTCTTTTTTTACATTTTGTTCTTTATTTACAATTTTTCCTTCATTATCATCTTTGTCTTTATTAACATATTCTCCTTTATTAACATATTTGTCTCTATTAACATATTCTTCTTTATTAACATATTTGTCTTCATTAACATCTTTGTCTCTATTAACATATTTGTCTCTTTTAACATATTTGTCTTTATTAACATATTTGTCTCTTTTAACATATTTGTCTTTATTAACATATTTGTCTCTATTGAAATATTCTCCTTTATTAACATATTCTCCTTTATTAACATATTTGTCTCTATTAACATCTTTGTCTTTATTAACATATTCTCCTTTATTGAAAAATTTGTCTTCATTAACAATTCTTTTTCTTTTAACTTTTTTTTCATCGTCCGAAAAAAATACCCTCATATGTGAGGCCTTTTTACTTTTACCACTCATCGATTTTACCATTTTACTCGAAATAACTCTTTTTTTAATATTTTCTTTTGATTTTTTATCTTTCAAAATAATGTTCACTATCAAGGAGGCTTTGGAATCTGAGAAGTTTTCAGGTTTTTTAAATCTTTTCAGCTTCAGAATGTCATGCACACTCACCACCAATTCATCTCCCAATTCTTTGGGTGTTTCATCTCCCAATTCTTTGGGTGTTTCATCTGTTATCTCTCCTTTATTTTCATCTGTTATCTCTCCTTTATTTTCATCTGTTATCTCTCCTTTATTTTCATCTGTTATCTCTCCTTTATTTTCATCTGTTATCTCTCCTTTATTTTCATCTGTTATCTCTCCTTTATTTTCATCTGTTATCTCTCCTTTATTTTCATCTGTTATCTCTCCTTTATTTTCATCTGTTATCTCTCCTTTATTTTCATCTCCCAATTCTTTTTTATCTTCACCTCCCAATTCTTTTTCCTCTTCCTCTTTAAAATCTTTTGGAAGTTCATCAGTGAATTCTAGCGAGCGATAATCCACCGAAACTTGCTTCGAACCCCCTCTCAACTTGCCATCAACAGTAACAACACTTTTCTCTCCAAGTCCATTTGCTTCTTCCTGGGAATCAAAATTACCGAATTTTTGTGCAAACTTTTTAATTTTTTCTTTGTTCCTCTTGTTCTTCATATTTCTGAGTTTTTTCTTCAAGAATCTAAGCCGGTCGTTCTCAGTTGAAGAGTCTGAAAAGTCTCTCGATGACCGAGATCTCATGAGCTCTTCCATAGAAACACCTGGCTTGGTTGGTATACAAGTCGGAAAGTAAACTTCAACTAAAGGTTTATAGACAAAACAGACCTTTAAAATTATTTTTGGCCAATAGACCTTAAAATAAATAAATAAATAAACTTACTTTTGGTTCAAAAACATTCTCAAGATTCTTTTTCGAATCATTGGCGCTTTCGACACTTTCCAAACTCATTTTTTTAAATTTCAAAAATCTTTCGCCCAAGTTTTCAACCGCTGTTTCGGCAATCATTTGCCTTGAAGTTGTATTTTCCAACTCTGCAACCTCAATGTTCGAGTCCGTTTTTATTGAAGCCTCTTTCAGAGAATCCAAAGACAACACACCCTCTTCTTCATTTTCACGGACCACATTCACATCGCCAACATTTCCATATTCACCGGATTTTTTTGGCGATAATTTATTCTTCATCCCCGTCTTTCCGTATTTGTCTTTGTAAGAACTGGCGGTGTAAAGTCTTTCTCTGAAGCCAACCGCTTTGAAAGGATTAACAAGAAGCGGTGTCACGTAATCTGGTCCTCTATGTTTCGGGTACTCCAAGGGGGGTGGTTCGGGAATTTTTGGTTTCTTCAGGTTAAAACGGACGCTGCAAGAAAGAGGGTAGGAGTTTTCTGACCCCGAGTTGGGGCATTCGCTTATTGCTTTATCTCCACAGCAGGTTGAGTCAGTGAAGTCGCAAAAAATTGGTTCATGGAATTTACAAACAGTTGGCGCATTATTCTCGCAAAAACTTGCTTCGTTATTTCCAGAGAAACTTTGCTCAAGGAATTCGCAACTAGATGGTGGATGGAACTCCCAATAATCTTTTTCATCCCGTTCGAAATTAGTTATTTCTTTACAAATTTGGTTTCTTCTCACTATTTTTACGTTAGAAACTGGAAATTGTTGGATTTTTTGAAGAAAGTCTTCGCCCAAGCACCCTTTTGTGTTCTCAGAATTGTTTGTGTTTCCCTTTAATCGAGTATTTTGTAACTCCTTTTGTAGGTTATTTATATAATTTTCTTTCAAAACACCAAATTTCTTCATTCTTTTCTCATCTTTTCTAGAAATATTTTTTGACAAATTTGACCGATTCACGAATGTATTCTCTTTTGAATGGAAATTGCCTTGCATTTTCTCTAAAAGACCTCTTCAATCCATAAGTTAAGTTGCATAAAATTGAGTTTTTTTCAGATAAATTCTGTAAAAAAATTTATTATTCGATATTAATATTTATACTTTTATAAATTTAATTCCAAACTTGATTATTTGTTAATGAATAAAAGAAAAAATAGATGTAAAGTAAGTTTAGATATTTTGGTGTTCATGTTGTTGATGTTTACTTGAGAATAAGCGTGATCTTTAAGGTAAGTATTATTTTATTTTGCAATTAAAGAATAAATTTGATTTATATTTCATATGCTTTTAAATTCAAGTAATCATAACAATTTGCCGAAAAAAATGCTACATTAGCCATGTCTCTCTTAATATTTTTTCTATTTAAAAAGTTATTTTTTTAAATTAGTTTTTTTTAACATACACAAATTCAAAATTGTAAAAAGAAAAGATGTTTTGTGGGGATTTCCAAATACTTTAATTTCTTTGAAAACCCTTTTTCATTATTTCTTTCTTCATTGTCAAATGGAAAAATTGATTCTTTAAAAAATAGATTTTGATCCTTTTAAAAACAAAACAAAAAGGCGCTCAAGATCTATCTGTTTATTTTCTTGACGTTTATTAAAAACAGTGGCAAAAGTTGAAAGTTTTGAAAAACTTTAAAAGCAACTTTTTTTACTTATTTATGAAGAACAACATTTAAGGAATATCACAGAGCTCTCGTCATGTTTTACAAACAACTTTTGATCTACTGTTTCGTCATGGAGTTTGCTGGATCAGGTGTTTTGTACTTTTTAAGAAAGCTTAATTAATAATTAATTAAGTAATTAAGTAATTAGGAAGCCACAACACAAATACAAAACATGCAAACACACTAAAACATAAAAAAACAAACAAAAAAACTACAAACGCAAACACACAAAAATACAAACAAAAAAAATCCCCCAAAAAAACACAAAACAAACAACAAAAACAAGCAACAAAAAACAAACCCAAACCCAAAAACACACAGAACCAAAGAAAGAAGAAAAGCCAATAAATTTCAGCAACAGGGTAGCAACGCAAAGCAGTTACGCTAGCAAATTCCAGCCAGACGGTCCTCTCGGCGGCAATTCCTTCCTCTCCCCCGCTCAAACTTTGCACTCCAACTCAACGGGAGACCACTGGTGGAGGGTCGATCTCGTCCGCTCATACAACATTCGCAAGATCCGAGTTTTCGCCGTGTGCGCCGAGTGGGTTCTTGGGTGGTTTGTGGGGGGGGGGGGGGGGGGAGGGGGTTTGTGGGGATGGGGTGGTTTGTAAAAGGGATGTAAAGTCTCTTGATAGGGATTTAGGATACTAGTGAATTATTTCAATTATTTGTAATAAATAAATATATATAGTATATTATGACAAACATGTAAAAGTGTATGTGAATTTAAAAGCTCTATACAAATAAATGTGATTGATTAATTGCTTCATTAATTGCTTTATTAACTAATTAATTAATTTGTAATTAATTGATATCGTCCATTTTCTACAGAAAAAGTGACATTTTTTTATATCTGGGCAAGGGAAAATCAAACATTTGGGTGCTGTGCGGCAGCTTCCAGAGCAATTCGACGGTGGAACTTGGCTGCAGCGACAAGAAGAGAGGCAGCGGTAGGAAGAGCACCCGCTTCGTCGAGTTGAAGTGCACTGGGAACCAGCTGACTGTCTTCAAAGTTGAAGTCTACGGGGAAGAAGGTACTACTACTACTACCACTACCTCTACTACTACTACTACTACTACTCCTACTACTACTACTACTACTACTACCACTACTACAACTACTACTACTACTACCATCACTACTACTACTAGTCACACAACAACTACTACTACTACCAATACTACTACCACCACCACTACTACAACTACTACTACTACTATTACCACCACCCCTACTACTACTCCCACAACAACCACTACTACTTCCAATACTACTACTACCACCTTCACCCCTACTACAACTACTACCACCACCACCACCATCCGAGCAGATACAACCCCTCCCCTATCCTCCATCTCAACCGCAGCTTTGGCAAGTTTCATCATCGGCTCCTCCATCTTTGCCTGCCTGTTCCTAGTTGCTATGTGAGTTTCTTGCACTTGAAGGGGTTCACCTTACAATACCAATGTATTTATATCGTCACATTTTTAAATCATTAAATTTTTTTATTATTTTAAAACACGATGAAGACATCCTTCCCATATGGTTCAAGGACTATGTGATCATCCAACTTTATTAACCTTTCATCACAACCAAAATTAATTTCGGACAACAGTTTGAGCGCTCTTAGGTTATTAAAAAGCACTATATAAATTTATTCGATTGAACAGTCCAACCTTCCCACCCCCCCAGAGCATACTTTTTCAAACCAAAAAAGACCAAAAAACGGGCGAACAAGCACTCCAAACCGCTCCAGCACGAGGCAATGATCATCGAGGTACTAGCGGGAACCGCTCCACGTCCCTCGATGAC
>OX030971.1:547767-557767 GCA_943735955.1 Piscicola geometra | reverse complement strand
ACCATACAGCTGTTAAACAGCTGCTGTTTGCAAAGAAAAAAATTTACTATGTATTAATTGAATAAATTGAGAAAATTTTAAATATTTATAATATTTTCACATTTTTCGAATTCACATTAAAATGAAAAATGCCAGAAAAATCTGCTCATGCCAACTTAGAATCAAATGCCTTTAACATTTTAAAGTATTTAACTTGTCTAATAAAAAATTAACATTATTTTATATCCCAAAAATACAAACCTGATTGTTTGATTCAAGATTTATGAAAACAGGAATACTCATTTTGGAAAATTATTTGGAAATATCGCTACAAGGGAAAAACAATTTTGCATAGAACTCGGATTTCATGCATTAAATTAAATTTACTTATCAAAAAAAAAATTGTTAAAAGTCAATAAATAATTTAACTAATGACCTAGTCTAAGTAAAAAAAGATATAAAGTACGGTGGTTTTGTCGAAAGGGTTTGACCAGCACAAGGAGGGTAGGGTCGTGGAGGTTAACTCACAAAAATAATGACAATAATAATAATAATAAAATACAAAAAATATTATATTATTGAAGTTATCACTTGCAAAAGATATATAAAAAAACAAAAAAAATCACGTTTACTATCCGTGGCGATGATCTGGCAATTATTGGCAGGGTCCTAGGCAGCGTATTACATTTTCATTTTGATTTGTCACCAGCCAAAAGCATCAAAAAGACTTCTGAAAGTAAACAAATAATATTTAAAATAATTTATAAAACAATTTTACACCTCAAAAACCTATACTTTACATTCACCCGAACCAACTATTTGTAATCTATTTTATTAATATTTCATTTTAACTACAACCGCACATTAGCAATGCCGGTAGACGTTATGTTAATGAGCTAAAAGTGGGTTTTTTCAGAAAACGTCATTTTCAACATGTAAAGTACCTTAATTTAAGTAATGATATTTTGAAACTAAATAAAATTATTACTAAAAAATAGATAATGCAATAACCTTTTTAATGCATTTAATTTCTATAATTTATTTTACTTTTTTTATCTAAAATTAAACGATTCAAACAAAGAGTATACGATTTCAGGAAATGCTGTTAAACAACGGCACCTTGTATACCTTTTCATTTAATAATTACGCTAGTGAAAGAATTAATTGATAAAAAAAAATTATACATTTTAAAATTAAAAATTGAATTGTCTACATTTTGTGACATGGCGCTAATCTGTAAGTTGAAATCAACTCTCACAAATTTCATTTTTGTGGTAAAACCCGCATAACATCTACAAAATAAAATATTTTTTAAAGAAGCACCTTTTTATGAAAATGTATGTTATATATCTTTTGAATAAAATAAAAAAAAATTAATTTCATTAATGAAATCATTTACCTTTTAATTTATTACTTTTGGACATACCAGTACATTTACATTTTAAAAGCCACCGCTTGCGCAACGTTGTCTTTCCTTTAGTCACTAAGTAACTAAAGTAAACTAAAGTTTAGTCTTTTAGATCTACGAGTTTGAAACTCTTTAAATATTTTAGTTAAAATGAATTCTAATCCATAAAAATGCGATTAGTTATTTTAAAATGGAATATACAGAACTTATACTATTTTCAAATTTTTAAAGTCTCACCAGCAAAAGAAGTTTTAGAACTATATAAATACAAACTGAAATAGTGGCTGGAACAGACACTGACTAGAAAAATAGGAATTTTAATCTTCGTTTAATTAATAAAAGTTCAAAACAAAATAAAAACTTTCTTGAAACGTAAATCTCTGAGTTTGAGTTAGGAAACGAAAGGGTCATTATTCTGTTTAAATTTTAACTTTAAAAATGTTACAAAATATATAAAATGCACAAAAGTTCATAATAGTTTTCATTTTTTATTCTTTATCCAAAAAGCTTTTTTCAGAGTCACTCAATCGCAAAAAAGGTTATTATTAAGAAGTCCATGCTTTTACAGACTCGAATGTTGTTGACAACTCTTAATGTTGAATAAACTGTCTTAAAAACTGTGTTTGAAAACTTAAATTTTTTTCTACATTTTAATTAAATTTTTTTAAAATAAAATTAATTAAATTTTATTACATACATATTGCAAGTTTAGACTCAATAAACGTTTATTAGTGCAAAAAGATACTTTTTTTCCTATATAATGTCTTTCAAAACGCTATAACTTATGTTTTTTTGAAGATAAATACTTTTTTTTTTAAATGCTTTGTTTCTTTTTAGAAAATACATATACATGAAAAGTTTGAATAAATTTAGTTATTTAAAACTCAAGTTATAGTACAAAATAGTACTTTTATGCTTTCCACACGGGTCCGTGCGCACCGCCTATATTTGGAACGCTATGCAATGGTAACTCGATGCATGAAAAGTTAGCATTAAAAGTGACATAACTTCTAAACGGGTCAAAATTAAATAAAAAAATTTAACGGCATTCAATTTCTTTTATCATATTCTAATTTTTGAATATTTTTTTATAAATATTAATAAGGTTTGAAAAATCGACCGGCATTGCTAACCGCACATACTCTACAGATCGAGAAAACTAAGCTGGGTCTTTGGGTTCATTTGGTGCAGCAATTGGTAGAGCTAGTCAGTCAAGAAGGTATTTAATAAAAATAATTTTAATTTGTAAATTGTAAATAATATATTTTTATTAAATCTATTTGGAGCGAATATTTTTTTCGAAATAAAATTACAACTAAAATTTTTAAAACTGTTACAAATAGTTTGGAAACAGAGTGTTGTTCATTTCATCAATTGTGTGCACAAAATTGTATTCGGAAAGTTAAAAACGACTTATTTTTCAGCATACAATGCTATATCCAATGGGACATCATCATCATCATCATCATCATCATAAACACCATCATCATCACCACCACCACCACCACCACCACCATCATCATCAGTACTGGACCACATTGAAATCCATGGGAGTGCCCTTCATCTGCACTTGCCGCATCATCTCCCTCACCTCATCCATCTCCTCATTCCTTCTCTCTATCTTCTTCCTCAATGCATTCATTTCCTTCCTTTTCTGACCCTTCCCTCCTCCTCCTCCTTCTCTTCCTCCTCTTTCTCCTCCTTCTCCTGCACAAGAACAACACGCAGGGGGGCAAGGAGTGGTACAACAACAACAACCAGGCTGACAAACACACGGACAAGCAGACGCACACGCACACGAGAAGGTAGAAGGACACGGATAAGAAAGGGAAGACGAGCACGGAAAAGTAGTGGTCGGACATTGCGGGGAGGAGCAACACATATTCTGAAAACAACAGGAGTTCTTGTTGATGTCGTCCACCACACCAAATCATCATCAACCCATCATACCCACCATCACACCCACCACATCATCCCCACCACACCCACCATACAAATTCACCATACACACCCACCACCACAACATCTTAATCATCACCAGCACCATTCATAGATGCAGCAGCAGTAGAGAGTGGCGATGATGACGATGGCATGGGCAGGTATTTATTCTGCCTGAAGACACTTTTTCTCAAGGAGTCCTCTGGTATGTAATTCAGTGTCACCACCACCATTTCCTTGCTCTTCTGGTGGTGGTGGTGGTGATGATGATGGTGTGGTGGTGATGATGATGGTTTGGTGGTGATGATGATGGGTGGGGAAGGGAGGGGGGGGGCGGGGTAATGCTCGAGTTGGTTATGATGATAATGATGATGGTGTGGGTGATGATTATGTGTTGATGATGATGGTGGGAGGGGGTTATGATGATGATGGCAACCTTAGTGGAAGAGGCAATGCCACTCTTCCTTGTAGTCCTGGTGTTATCTGGAAAAAATTTTTAATGAATAATAATAAATAAATAAAATAAATAATAAAAAGTTGAATCCTCTTCCGAGGCGATTCGTTTCAGCCTTCGAGTGGTTATGATAATGATGAGGAGGGTGATGATAATGATGATGATATTTTTTATTTGAAACCATATTGAAAACCAAAACTTTAATTAAAATATTCAAATAATAAATGGCAATGTAAATAACAATAATTTAAAGATAAGTTTTTACTCTTAAGTTGAAAACGTTGCCACAAGAGCTGTTGTTGCTGTTACTGTTGTTGTTGCTGTTGTTGTTGTTGTTGCTGTTGTTGTTGTTGTTGTCTGCCCTGGCAGGGTGGCCGAAGCACCGCGTGGAGGTTGTGGGTATGCAGTGTGTTGTTGTTGTTGTTGTTGTTGTGGGGAGTTTTGTTGTTGTTGTTGTTGTTGTTGGGAGGGGTCTTATTCTCCTCCAACTCCTTTTTCAACCTGAACGCCTCCTTCAACACCTTCTCCAGGTACCTCTTCACGTGTTCATCATCATCATCATCATCGCTATCATCATCATCATCATCATCATCGCTATCATCATCATCATCATCATCATCGCTATCATCATCATCATCATCTTCTTCTTCATCGCCATTAATGCTTTTGTCTGCGTCCTGGCGATTTTGGTTTTCTTTCTTGCTGAATCTTTGTTTCAGCTTCTCCATCTTGCTTTCGTCACCTGCAGTTGCATGAGCGCCATTACCACTACTACTTCTACTACTACTACTACTACTACTACTACTACTACTACTACTACTAGTACTACTACTACTACTTCTACTACTACTACTACTACTACTACTACTACTACTACTACTACTACTACTACTACTAATACTACTACATTTTTTACAATCCATCTACTTTAAGAAGGACAACTTGAAAACAAAAGACTAGCACCTCATCTGCGTGTCCGAGTGTCTGTTTGATTCGCAGGTAGACGCTCAGGTGGTAATGTCTTGGGACGCTTTGCAGCCGAAGTCGCTGGCCAGGTTGCATTTGCAGAGCCTGAACGAGATGTCTGTCTCCAGATCAACGCTGTCTTCCTCGCCGAGCGTGAAGTCAAACATGACTGTGGTGTTTGTTTGTTTGTTGTGCCTGATGTGCTCTTCCCAGACAATCTCTTAGCAATTGGAAGTCAATAGTATCAATAATAATGACGAGCATTATTATAGTGGCGTATAACCCGAACGGGCTTCGAGGCCACTTAGGCTGCATGTTTTAATTCGCGCCTTTGGGTTACTAGAGCATTAACGATAGTAATGATGGTGGTGATAATGATGCTGATGACGACAGTAATGATGGTGGTGATAATGATGCTGATGACGATAGTAATGATGGTGGTGATAATGATGCTGATGACGATAGTAATGATGGTGGTGATAATGATGCTGGTGACGATAGTAATGATGGTGGTGATAATGATGCTGATAGCGATTATACTCTTCACGATATAAATGATGGTGGTGATAGTAGTAACGTAAGTAGTGATTATGATGATTATGACGTCACAGACCTTCTTGGCGAGGGCAGAGAACTTGAGGGCGTTGACGTTCTCGAGGTACATGTCCTTTTCCTGGTTCACCGTCACTAGCATCTTCGCCCTGCCTGTGTTTGTGTGTGTTTGGAGGGATACTTGTGTGTGGGAGGGTGTGTGTGTGTGTTTGGAAGGATGCTTGTGTGTGGGAGGGTGTGTGTGTGTGTGTGTTTGGGTGGGAAGATGAGTGTGTGTGTGTGTGAGTTTGTGTGCGCGTGTTGAGATGTTTGTATGTGATAGAGATGTGATTATATATTTGTGTCTCCCTAAGTCTGTGTGCTTGTATGTTATTGTATGTGTTTCGTATGTGTGCGTGTATGTAATCGTATGTACGTGTGCACGTGAGACCTTTGGACGTGAGGAAAGGCCTGAAGAGACGAGTGAGTTTGCTTTCTCGGAACGGAGGATGCATCGGCTTGACACTGTGTGGTGATGATGATGATGATCACGATGATAGTGATGTTTGTGATGGTGATGATGATGCTTGTGATGGTGCTTGTTGTAATGACAATGATGGTGCTGATGATGTGATGATGATGATGATGCTTGTGATAGTGATGATGATGGTGGTTGTGATGATGATGGTGGTTGTGATGATGATGATGGTGCTGCTAATGTTGTTTTTGATGATGATGGTGCTTGCGATGATAAATATGCTTGATGTGATGATGATGCTGATGGAGATGATGCTGATGACGACTACGATGATGTTGGTAATGGTGATGATGATGACGCATCTTGCAGGTTTGCTCTGGTTGTGTCTAATGGCTTCGTGACATCTTCTCAATGTCGTCAGACTCTTGCTGATGTAGCATGACTCCTGCATGCGTGTGTGCTCAAGCCATGTAGCAACCCATAACACAGCACACGCAGACAAACACACACACACATGCACACACACACACAAACACACACACACACACACAGAGAGAGACACACAGAGAGACACACAGAGAGACACACAGAGAGACACACAGAGTCACACACACACACCTTGGGCAGCTCTTTCATTATCCTGTTTCTCTCATGTTCCTCCCTCAGCAAGGACCACGCCTTGCTGAAGAGTCTTTCGGGCATGCTGGCGTCCATCTGCCAGCCAGTGAGTTCATTCATCCCTCCCTCACATACACACACATTAAATCACACATAAATGAAAACCACCACGAAAATACAAAAACACATAAAGATAAACACACACACACACACACACACACACACACACACACACACCATCACACCCACCACATCATCCCCACCACACCCACCATACAAATTCACCATACACACCCACCACCACAACATCTTAATCATCACCAGCACCAGCACCATTCATAGATGCAGCAGCAGTAGAGAGTGGCGATGATGACGATGGCATGGGCAGGTATTTATTCTGCCTGAAGACACTTTTTCTCAAGGAGTCCTCTGGTATGTAATTCAGTGTCACCACCACCATTTCCTTGCTCTTCTGGTGGTGGTGGTGGTGATGATGATGGTGTGGTGGTGATGATGATGGTTTGGTGGTGATGATGATGGGTGGGGAAGGGAGGGGGGGGGGGCGGGGTAATGCTCGAGTTGGTTATGATGATAATGATGATGGTGTGGGTGATGATTATGTGTTGATGATGATGGTGGGAGGGGGTTATGATGATGATGGCAACCTTAGTGGAAGAGGCAATGCCACTCTTCCTTGTAGTCCTTCTTACTGGTGTTATCTGGAAATTTTTTTTAAATGAATAATAATAAATAAATAAAATAAATAATAAAAAGTTGAATCCTCTTCCGAGGCGATTCGTTTCAGAGTGGTTATGATAATGATGAGGAGGGTGATGATAATGTTGATGATATTTTTTATTTGAAACCATATTAAAAACCAAAACTTTAATTAAAATATTCAAATAATAAATGGCAATGTAAATAACAATAATTTAAAGATAAGTTTTTACTCTTAAGTTGAAAACGTTGCCACAAGAGCTGTTGTTGCTGTTGTTGTTGTTGCTGTTGTTGTTGTTGCTGTTGTTGTTGGCAGGGTGGCCGAAGCACCGCGTGGAGGTTGTGGGTATGCAGTGTGTTGTTGTGGGGAGTTTTGTTGTTGTTGTTGTTGTTCTTGGGAGGGGTCTTATTCTCCTCCAACTCCTTTTTCAACCTGAACGCCTCCTTCAACACCTTCTCCAGGTACCTCTTCACGTGTTCATCATCATCATCATCATCGCTATCATCATCATCATCATCTTCTTCTTCATCGCCATTAATGCTTTTGTCTGCGTCCTGGCGATTCTGGTTTTCTTTCTTGCTGAATCTTCGTTTCAGTTTCTCCATCTTGCTTTCGTCACCTGCAGTTGCATGAGCGCCATTACCACTACCACTACTACTACTACTACTACTCCTACTACTACTACTACTACTACTACTACTACTACTAATACTACTACCAATACTACTACATTTTTTACAATCCATCTACTTTAAGAAGGACAACTTGAAAACTAAAGACTAGCACCTCATCTGCGTGTCCGAGTGTCTGTTTGATTCGCAGGTAGACGCTCAGGTGGTAATGTCTTGGGACGCTTTGCAGCCGAAGTCGCTGGCCAGGTTGCATTTGCAGAGCCTGAACGAGATGTCTGTCTCCAGATCAGTGCTGTCTTCCTCGCCGAGCGTGAAGTCAAACATGACTGTGGTGTTTGTTTGTTTGTTGTGCCTGATGTGCTCTTCCCAGACAATCTCTTAGCAATTGGAAGTCAATAGTATCAATAATAATGACGAGCATTATTATAGTGGCGTATAACCCGAACGGGCTTCGAGGCCACTTAGGCTGCATGTTTTAATTCGCGCCTTTGGGTTACTAGAGCATTAACGATAGTAATGATGGTGGTGATAATGATGCTGATGACGACAGTAATGATGGTGGTGATAATGATGCTGATGACGATAGTAATGATGGTGGTGATAATGATGCTGATGACGATAGTAATGATGGTGGTGATAATGATGCTGGTGACGATAGTAATGATGGTGGTGATAATGATGCTGATAGCGATTATACTCTTCACGATATAAATGATGGTGGTGATAGTAGTAACGTAAGTAGTGATTATGATGATTATGACGTCACAGACCTTCTTGGCGAGGGCAGAGAACTTGAGGGCGTTGACGTTCTCGAGGTACATGTCCTTTTCCTGGTTCACCGTCACTAGCATCTTCGCCCTGCCTGTGTTTGTGTGTGTTTGGAGGGATACTTGTGTGTGGGAGGGTGTGTGTGTGTGTTTGGAAGGATGCTTGTGTGTGGGAGGGTGTGTGTGTGTGTGTGTTTGGGTGGGAAGATGAGTGTGTGTGTGTGTGAGTTTGTGTGCGCGTGTTGAGATGTTTGTATGTGATAGAGATGTGATTATATATTTGTGTCTCCCTAAGTCTGTGTGCTTGTATGTTATTGTATGTGTTTCGTATGTGTGCGTGTATGTAATCGTATGTACGTGTGCACGTGAGACCTTTGGACGTGAGGAAAGGCCTGAAGAGACGAGTGAGTTTGCTTTCTCGGAACGGAGGATGCATCGGCTTGACACTGTGTGGTGATGATGATGATGATCACGATGATAGTGATGTTTGTGATGGTGATGATGATGCTTGTGATGGTGCTTGTTGTAATGACAATGATGGTGCTGATGATGTGATGATGATGATGATGCTTGTGATAGTGATGATGATGGTGGTTGTGATGATGATGGTGGTTGTGATGATGATGATGGTGCTGCTAATGTTGTTTTTGATGATGATGGTGCTTGCGATGATAAATATGCTTGATGTGATGATGATGCTGATGGAGATGATGCTGATGACGACTACGATGATGTTGGTAATGGTGATGATGATGACGCATCTTGCAGGTTTGCTCTGGTTGTGTCTAATGGCTTCGTGACATCTTCTCAATGTCGTCAGACTCTTGCTGATGTAGCATGACTCCTGCATGCGTGTGTGCTCAAGCCATGTAGCAACCCATAACACAGCACACGCAGACAAACACACACACACATGCACACACACACACAAACACACACACACACACACAGAGAGAGACACACAGAGAGACACACAGAGAGACACACAGAGAGACACACAGAGTCACACACACACACCTTGGGCAGCTCTTTCATTATCCTGTTTCTCTCATGTTCCTCCCTCAGCAAGGACCACGCCTTGCTGAAGAGTCTTTCGGGCATGCTGGCGTCCATCTGCCAGCCAGTGAGTTCATTCATCCCTCCCTCACATACACACACATTAAATCACACATAAATGAAAACCACCACGAAAATACAAAAACACATAAAGATAAACACACACACACACACACACACACACACACACACACACACCATCACACCCACCACATCATCCCCACCACACCCACCATACAAATTCACCATACACACCCACCACCACAACATCTTAATCATCACCAGCACCAGCACCATTCATAGATGCAGCAGCAGTAGAGAGTGGCGATGATGACGATGGCATGGGCAGGTATTTATTCTGCCTGAAGACACTTTTTCTCAAGGAGTCCACCACCATTTCCTTGCTCTTCTGGTGGTGGTGGTGGTGGTGATGATGATGGTGTGGTGGTGATGAT
>OX030971.1:522767-542767 GCA_943735955.1 Piscicola geometra | reverse complement strand
TTCTACTGATTTGAATAACTTAATTGCATACGATAAATTGAAGTAAGCGTTATTTTTATACAAGCATTTGCGCGTATTCTGTCATAAATAGAAAATCTGACTTATACTCTTAATAATCTTTGTTTTATGTTACACCTTTTAGCTAAAAAGATCAACTTGTATCACTTGAAAAGTATTCTAGGCGTAATCGCCCAAAAATAAATAGGAAAAAAGATGATTCAGTGCAGAGGAAACTAAAACAATGGATCCTTGCAGAAAGCCACGATGGAAGGCGTGAGGATAAAGGCATGAGTGACGATAAAGAAACTATCAGCGAGATCGACACTGAAATGAGTGACGGTCAAGAAGAATATAATTAGTGATAATGATGATCATATCAAATAGTGTATTCCAAGTGAAGGGCATACAGACTACCGTGCCTATAAAGCTTTCCAGTTCTTCATCCAGGACATTGAAAACATTTTGGAGTGGACAAAAAAGGAAACCGCAAAGCGTCATTATGAAAAGTGGAATTGGAAAAAAATTTGTTTGTTAATCGGTGTTCTTATTATTTCTGGTATTCATAAACGAATCAAGTACCGAAATGTTGAATAAATGTTGGTCAAGAAACCGGCTTGTTGTTATTTCTTCAAGAATCAACTGCCCATTCAGTAAAAGTAAAATTGTAAATTTCCTTGAAACAATTTATCTAATTTTCATTTATTTTACTATCAAATATACAGCTTAGTTCACAGACACAGATAAGTACAAAACTATTTTTTGAACACTTTATTCAGGTAAAACCAACTATCTCCAAATAACGGTGACATTAAGTGTGTGGGTAGTTTAGAAAGTTCAAGTTGTTGTGCAACAATGCATGCCATACAAAGAAATAAACTCACTGATTCCTACAATCTCATCACATGCAAGCCCTTTACAAAGATCATTATCGAGAAAAAAATTAACACCTGCTGATTACATAGTTTTAATGTTATAGGTTAGGTTAACAGCTGATACGTATGTAACAGTATAATGCAGATTATATGATTAGTGAGAAGATAAGTTTGCGAAAGTCACTGCCGTACAAAATAAGTTAGGGAAAAATTCGTTTGTCGAGTCGACGAGGACCACTGGGTTTGGCTCTTCTTTTCTTCGGTTTTCCTGTTTGTCTCGCATGTTTTGATAGTAGTAATGACGACATGGAGTCGCGTCTTCAAATGCTGATTGCAATGAGTCTGATGATGGAACAACAGCACAAGGAAAAACTGCACATTTATGTCTAAATGTGGAAACATAGCATGGCCAAGTAATCTTGTGTATCCAATTGCAGTTAGGTATGGGAACAGAATATCATGCATGTATAGTTTGCTAAACTTGCTTTGTGAAATGTCGACAGTCCAAGACATAGTTTTGCGTCTTGTATAAATTAAACAAAAACTTATTTATCAATTCAATTAATCAGGTCTAGGAGTTAAAATATTGGAAAGTGTTTTCAATGCATAATTGTTAAATACCAAAAATTTTCAAGCCATTTAACAATATGCTTCCGTTAAAAGGTTGCAATAGTAAAAGTCTTAAAACCTCAAATATGTATTTAGTTATGTTTTAGAGGAAAGTGGTTTCAATTCATTGAAGGAGGTCAGCAGGAATGTGTTTATACAACCTAGTAAAAGAAAAATAATACAAAATACACGTTTGAATGATTCAATTGTAATGTGTTCTCTTGATTGCGGTGAGACATTTTGAACAATAAAAAATTAAACAAGTTTTTATTAGTTTACTGGACAATGTAATAGGGGAAATTCAAACATGATTTAACGATAAAGCAGTAACAGCACTTATTCTTTCATTAAATTAATTTTGAATATAAAGAATTGAACCATTAATTCACATGTCAGAGGAAGAAGTAAAAAAAATAATTAGCAGAATCCCTAAATATTGTGAAAAAATATTTAACGAAAGACAATAAATTCAAACCTTAACAAACAATTTAATGAAATCAAAGATGTATTTCAATAAAAATTATTTAGTTCATTGAAATTACTATAGAAAAATCAACTTCAACATGTGGAAATTCATTTCCGACAGTGAATAGAATTATCGTTCTGCATAGACGATCAATGTCACATAACATAAAAACTCAACCAGCATCACCATCAAAGATACATTTAAAACACTCGAGAGCATATTTACTTTCACACTTCACTTCAATCATCCAATCGTCGTCTCAAAGCAATCAAACACGTACATCAAATTCATAAAATCAAAGATACATTTGAAACACTCGACAGCAAATTCGTTCACACTTCACATCAATCATCCAATTATCACACAATCATCAGGGCCTGGAACGAGGGTAGAAACTGTAGCGTGCGCAAGTTTAGGTATGTCTACCTATGCACGTGAAGACGGGAATCGGCAAACGAAGAAGAGGAACCACTGGATGCTCAACGGTCAAAAAGACAATTTTCAGCAAAGCGTTGTGGAACGCTAAGGGCATGACAAGCCACGAAGAACATCGTGGTCATCCATTGCACCCGTATCCATCTCCAGCCGTCTCGACTAGGCACATGGAATGTTCGGATAATCCTGGACAAAGATGATGTTGACCAACATTATACCCACGTCTTCTGGATCATACCGTCTTCTCAGCGCAGATCTTGGAGAAGTGGGCTGAACACTTCGACACGTCATGAATCGCCCTTCTACAATCATCGTCGATGCCATTAATCGTCTTTCCAAAGTGCTCATCAACAAAGCACTGGATGATCCTCGAAACTTGCAAGAGACACAGATAGCAATTCGTCTTCATTCCAGTGGCAAAGCAGCTTGTTCAGACGCTATACCAGCTGAGGTCTACAAGGAGGGTCCTTCATGACTAAAAAGCTTCACCAGTTGTTATAATGATGTGGATAAAATAGGCGATTTCGCAGGAAATCAAAGATGCTTCCATCATACACTTCTACAAGCGTAAAGTAAGTATACGAGCCTGTGACATCCACAGAGGTATAGCACTGCTTTCTATTGCAGAAAAAATATTTGCAAGAATCCTGCTCAACCGCCTCACAGTCCACTTTATCCAAGATCTTTCCAAAAAAACGAGAAAACATTGACATGTTCGCTGCCAGGCAGTGTCAAGAGTAAAACTCTGACCTGTTTTCTACATATTTGGACCTCAACAAGGTTTTTAACATCGTCAGTAGAGAGGGTCTGTGGAAGATCATGGCAAAGTACGGTTGTCCAAAGAAATTCATTGTCTTGGTGCGAAAATTCCACAGAGGCATGCATGCCAGAGTCCAAGACAGTGGAGAATCATTTGATCCTTTTCTAGTTACGAACAAGGTCAAGCAAGGTTGCGTCTAGCACCAACTCTGTTTAGCCTTGTTTTCAGCCATGCTGACTGATGCCTTCAGAGATGAGTTGGTTGGGATCAATCTGAGTACCGCAAAGATGGCATACTGTTCAACCTTCGGAGGCTCCAGGCAAAAACCAAGGTTACGACAGACATCACCAGATATCTGCTGTTTGCTGATGAATGTGCCCTCAACGCTGTCTCAGAAGCCAACATACAACGCAGCGTTAACCTGTTCTCCAGCGCCTGCCAACTTTGACCTGACGATCAGAACAAAGAAGACTGAAAACTTTAATTTAAATTAACTTTAATTTAAATTAACTTTAATTTAAATTAACTTTAATTTAAATTAACTTTAATTTAAATTAACTTTAATTTAAATTAACTTTAATTTAAATTAACTTTAATTTAAATTAACTTTAATTTGAACTAACTTTAATTTAAACTAAGTTTAATTTAAACTAACTTTAATTTAAACTAACTTTAATTTAAACTAACTTTAATTTAAACTAACTTTAATTTAAACTAACTTTAATTTAAACTAACTTTAATTTAAACTAACTTTAATTTAAACTAACTTTAATTTAAACTAACTTTAATTTAAACTAACTTTAATTTAAACTAACTTTAATTTAAGTTTAGTTTAGTTTAGTTTAGTTTAGTTTAGGGAGTTAAAACCACGCAGATCTTTTGACCTCTATAATGGTTATAAAAATAATAATAAAAAATAAATATATATTTATGTTTATGTATTTGAATTATTTTTTACTATTATGTCATAGTCGCACTTATAGTTGTACATCATGGGATGGTTTTCCCAGTATTTATCTAATTTTCTTTTAAATTTATCTGTATTTTCAGCTTTTACGATCTCATCAGGCAAGCTATTCCAGACTGTTACCACTCTATGAGTATAAAAAAATTTTCTTGTATTCTTTTGGCACTGTTTTTTGGATAATTGTAGTGAATTACCTCTTGATTGCCTTGTATTAAGTGTGAAAATATCTTCCGTTATTTTACTATCATATTTATTATTAAGTATTTTATAGGTTTCGATCATGTCCCCTCGAAGTCTTCGGTATTTTAATTTTGGTAACTTAATTACTTTAAGTCTATCGTTGTACGTCTTGTCTTTTAGTCCAGGTAGCATTTTTGTAGCCCTCCTTTGTACACCTTCTATGCAATCAATCTGATTCTTCAACGAAGGACTCCACACACTGCTAAGATATTCTAGATGGGGCCTAACTATACCTTTGAATAATAATCTAAATGTTTTTATATCAATAAATTTAAACGTTCTTCTTATTAGCCCTAATAATTGGTTAGCTTTATTTACTTGTTTTTGTATGTGAATATGGAATTTTAAATTCTTGTCTATAATTACACCAAGGTCTTTTTCATACTCTATACTTTCTAAAACTACCTGACTTCCTTCATAATCTTGCATAGAATAAACTCTTTCTTCCTTTTCATTTCTGTATAACTGCAATAGTTTACATTTATGCGGATGAAGTCTCAGGTCCCATTGCACACTCCATTCCACTACTTTGTTTATATCTTCTTGTAGCTTTGTTTGGTCCTCTATTTCATTAATTTGTTGATATATTTTACAATCATCAGCGTACATAAATATATTTGAACTCACTCTCTCTGGCAGATCGTTGATAAATAAAACAAATAATAATGGACCCAAGACTGATCCTTGGGGAATGCCACTTTTTACTTTTACCCATTGTGATTTAACACCATTAACATTAACCCTCTGTACCCTATCATTTAGAAAATTACTTATCCACCTGCATGTTTTATAACCAATTCCATAATTTTCTAATTTATATATTAATTTTTTATGCGGTACCTTATCAAATTCTTTCATAAAATCAGTGTAAATAACATCGATTACCCCTCCTTTGTCTAAAATACTAGTCCAATTATCCATTACCATTAGTAGTTGTAATGAAGTCGACCGTCCTCCAATAAAACCATATTGTCTTTTGCTAAATAAATAATTTAAATTCATATGTTTTTCTATTCTTTTCTTATTACTTTTTCCATTATTTTACAGGTTATACTAGTTAAACTAACTGGCCTATAATTTGATACCTCTTTTTTATCTCTTTTTTCAAATTTCGGTATTATTTCCCCTTTTTTCCAATCTCCTGGTATTATACCGCTATTTAGTGAGCTATTAAAAATGTTACATAATGGTGTATGTATTATATTTGCTAATTTTGATAATACTATGGGATGAACACCATCTGGACCTGGGGCTTTTGTTACATTTATTTCTTTTAATAAGTTATAAACTTCATCCCTTGTGACATCTCCATCATTAGATCTTTCTTTAAATGTTATATTATCTATTCTGTTAAAATTTTCATTACTTTCCTCTGTAAATACACTTTTAAAGAAATTATTGAGACACTCTGCCTTTTCCAAATCAGTTGTCGCAATGGTCATCGATCCGTCACATCCTATTAGGTGCAGCTCGGATATGCCACTCCGAGTTTTTCTTTTGGAATTTATAAATGCCCAAAATTTTTTAGGATTAGATTTGAACATAACGCAATTTGACGCTCCTGTTGTTTCCGTTCTATTATCATTGCTTTTTTTGCTTTGTTTCTTGCTATTTTGTAAAGTTCATAATTTTTATTGCTTCTTTCCTTTATATAACACTCCCATTGTCTATGTTTTTTTCTCAAAAATTTTCTTGTATCTTTACTCAGTGGGGTTTTGTATAATCTCTCTTTGTTTGTCTTTATTGGTGTATTTATATTTATGACATTATTTAGTTTATTCATAAATAATTCAAACTGATCGTTTGTATCTATATTTTCCATTAATACATCCCAATCGATATTCATCTCTTGTTTTATTTTTTCAAAATTAGCCTTTTTATAATTTAACTTTATCACATTAGATTTAATGATTTGCGTTTGACAAAGTAGTTCAAAAGACATAACAATATGGTCGCTTTTTCCCAAAGGGTCAAGAAACTTAAGATTATCTATATTGTTACGTTCATTAGTTATTATTAGGTCTAGTAAAGATGGCTCTTGCTTGTTTCGGTATCTCGTTGGTTTATCAACTACTTGTTCCAGAAAACAATCTCTAATGCATTCCACAAACTTTTCACTTAATTTATCTTTACTTATCATATTACACCAATTTATCCCGGGTAAGTTAAAATCTCCAGTAATTATTATATGCGTAAATGATTGTTTTTTTTCCATATTATTAATTTCGTAAAATAATTAACTAAATTGTCTAAGTTAATATCATCTGATGATGGACTCCGATAAATACATCCAATAAGAATTTTAACATTATTCTTCATTGTTATTTTTACAAATATATTTTCTTTATATACTACGTTCATTTTTACTTCTGTTGCATTTAAAATTTCTTTAACATATATTAATATACCCCTTGAGTTAGTTATTGTTAAATTGTGAGGGAAAGTGTCAAATCCTCTAAAATTAAATTCATTTATTGAAGTATTATATTTTACATTCTTTGCCAGAACCTCCGTTATCATTATTATGTCTGGATTATCATCCATAAATCTACTTCTAAATTCATCAAGTTTATTTATAAAGCTATCTGCATTTGTATATATGCACCTTAAACAATTAATATTAAAATTCTCTATATTGATATCATCAATTAAATTTAATTTGTCTGCTTCCTCATTTTCACTGTTGTCATCCTCATTTTCTATCAGTTTTTTGTAAGGTCAGCCTTTGTTTCAGATCTTTTATCAAATTGCCACTCGCGAACGATAACGTGTTGGGGCATTATCTCTGGGTCTTTTATTTTTTTCACGTCAGAGCTATCAATGCAGACTCGGAACATACTGGAGTCTTCTTCGTCCTTGTTTTTATCTTCGATTTGCTCACAATTGTTATTGGTGTCAATTGCAGAATTAAGAAGATGTCTCGAAGCCATTAGACCAAACAGAAAAAACACACTAGTCAGTACTGTGGTTCTTGTGTGGTAGTATTTTTCTAATTAAATTGTGGATGACCTAACTACATTAGGAGCACCAATCACAACTCGCAGTTATCGTGGGCGATGCAGGCACGAGGGAGGAAGAGTACATCCTGAAGGGAGTCTCTGAGCTGGCCATCGAGGTAGGTGAATGATTTAACAGAATCCTACACCATCTACCTCCTAATAAAGACTACACGACAGAAATACAACTTTACCCAAGACAACCCCCTATCGTATGAGAAGGGTTTGTCCGAGATCACAAACTCCATCTCAATAATCAAGCATAAAAATGAGTCATGCTACATCAACCAATCTCTGACGACATTAAGAAGATGTCTCGAAGCCATTAGACCAAACAGAAAAAACATACTAGTCAGTACTGTGGTTCTTGTGTGGTAGTATTTTTCTAATTAAATTGTGGATGACCTAACTACATTAGGAGCACCAATCACAACTCGCAGTTATCGTGGGCGATGCAGGCACAAGGGAGGAAGAGTACATCCTGAAGGGAGTCTCTGAGCTGGCCATCGAGGTAGGTGAATGATTTAACAGAATCCTACACCATCTACCTCCTAATAAAGACTACACGACAGAAATACAACTTTACCCAAGACAACCCCCTATCGTATGAGAAGGGTTTGTCCACGATCACAAACTCCATCTCAATAATCAACCATAAAAATGAGTCATGCTACATCAACCAATCTCTGACGACATTAAGAAGATGTCTCGAAGCCATTAGACCAAACAGAAAAAACATACTAGTCAGTACTGTAGTTCTTGTGTGGTAGTATTTTTCTAATTAAATTGTGGATGACCTAACTACATTAGGAGCACCAATCACAACTCGCAGTTATCATGGGCGATGCAGGCACGAGGGAGGAAGAGGACATCCTGAAGGGAGTCTCTGAGCTGGCCATCGAGGTAGGTGAATGATTTAACAGAATCCTACACCATCTACCTCCTAATAAAGATTACACGACAGAAATACAACTTTACCCAAGACAACCCCCTATCGTATGAGAAGGGTTTGTCCACGATCACAAACTCCATCTCAATAATCAACCATAAAAATGAGTCATGCTACATAAACCAATCTCTGACGACATTAAGAAGATGTCTCGAAGCCATTAGACCAAACAGAAAAAACACACTAGTCAGTACTGTGGTTCTTGTGTGGTAGTATTTTTCTAATTAAATTGTGGATGACCTAACTAGATTAGGAGCACCAATCACAACTCGCAGTTATCGTGGGCGATGCAGGCACGAGGGAGGAAGAGGACATCCTGAAGGGAGTCTCTGAGCTGGCCATCGAGGTAGGTGAATGATTTAACAGAATCCTACACCATCTACCTCCTAATAAAGACTACACGACAGAAATACAACTTTACCCAAGACAACCCCCTATCGTATGAGAAGGGTTTGTCCACGATCACAAACTCCATCTCAATAATCAACCATAAAAATGAGTCAGGCTACATAAACCAATCTCTGACGACATTAAGAAGATGTCTCGAAGCCATTAGACCAAACAGAAAAAACACACTAGTCAGTACTGTGGTTCTTGTGTGGTAGTATTTTTCTAATTAAATTGTGAATGACCTAACTACATTAAGAGCACCAATCACAACTCGCAGTTATCGTGGGCGATGCAGGCACGAGGGAGGAAGAGTACATCCTGAAAGGAGTCTCTGAGCTGGCCATCGAGGTAGGTGAATGATTTAACAGAATCCTACACCATCTACCTCCTAATAAAGACTACACGACAGAAATACAACTTTACCCAAGACAACCCCCTATCGTATGAGAAGGGTTTGTCCACGATCACAAACTCCATCTCAATAATCAAGCATAAAAATGAGTCATGCTACATCAACCAATCTCTGACGACATTAAGAAGATGTCTCGAAGCCATTAGACCAAACAGAAAAAACATACTAGTCAGTACTGTGGTTCTTGTGTGGTAGTATTTTTCTAATTAAATTGTGGATGACCTAACTACATTAGGAGCACCAATCACAACTCGCAGTTATCATGGGCGATGCAGGCACGAGGGAGGAAGAGGATATCCTGAAGGGAGTCTCTGAGCTGGCCATCGAGGTAGGTGAATGATTTAACAGAATCCTACACTATCTACCTCCTAATAAAGATTACACGACAGAAATACAACTTTACCCAAGACAACCCCCTATCGTATGAGAAGGGTTTGTCCACGATCACAAACTCCATCTCAATAATCAACCATAAAAATGAGTCATGCTACATAAACCAATCTCTGACGACATTAAGAAGATGTCTCGAAGCCATTAGACCAAACAGAAAAAACACACTAGTCAGTACTGTGGTTCTTGTGTGGTAGTATTTTTCTAATTAAACTGTGGATGACCTAACTACATTAGGAGCACCAATCACAACTCGCAGTTATCCTGGGCGATGCAGGCACGAGGGAGGAAGAGGACATCCTGAAGGGAGTCTCTGAGCTGGCCATCGAGGTAGGTGAATGACTTAACAGAATCCTACACCATCTACCTCCTAATAAAGACTATACGACAGAAATACAACTTTACCCAAGACAACCCCTATCGTATGAGAAGGGTTTGTCCGAGATCACAAACTCCATCTCAATAATCAACCATAAAAATGAGTCATGCTACATCAACCAATCTCTGACGACATTAAGAAGATGTCTCGAAGCCATTAGACCAAACAGAAAAAACATACTAGTCAGTACTGTGGTTCTTGTGTGGTAGTATTTTTCTAATTAAATTGTGGATGACCTAACTAGATTAGGAGCACCAATCACAACTCGCAGTTATCGTGGGCGATGCAGGCACGAGGGAGGAAGAGGACATCCTGAAGGGAGTCTCTGAGCTGGCCATCGAGGTAGGTGAATGATTTAACAGAATCCTACACCATCTACCTCCTAATAAAGACTACACGACAGAAATACAACTTTACCCAAGACAACCCCCTATCGTATGAGAAGGGTTTGTCCACGATCACAAACTCCATCTCAATAATCAACCATAAAAATGAGTCATGCTACATAAACCAATCTCTGACGACATTAAGAAGATGTCTCGAAGCCATTAGACCAAACAGAAAAAACACACTAGTCAGTACTGTGGTTCTTGTGTGGTAGTATTTTTCTAATTAAATTGTGGATGACCTAACTACATTAGGAGCACCAATTCATGAAGGCAGGAAACATTAGAGAGAGAGTCAATGTGTGATGGAAAATGTTTTGGCGCTGCGAGAAGAGAACGTGCAAGGCTCGAGTGCACACACAAGATGGTGAAGTTGTTCAAGAAGTTGAAAATCACAACCACACGGTCACACATGGAAAGGTTGAAGTGGAGAGAGAACGTGCCAGCAGGGAAAGAAGAGGTGAAACAACCGAAGAAATGACGCGGCTCATTGTTCATAATGAACTGATGAATGTCCCTATATCAGCAGCTCATCTACTTCCTAAGCGAACGACGTTGGCCAGAGATGTACGTCGACATCGTCAGAAGGCAGGACCACACGACCAAGAGAACATTTCAGTATATTCTTTGACGCAGGGCGGCAGTCTGTTTCTCCATTTTTTGATGGCAAACATGATTATCTTTGCAGCTGACGAAGACCTGGCCTTCTTTCTAGATGCGATCACTGCTTTGCCGATGGAACATGTCGAGTGAGCCCAGATGGCTACGATCAACTCTATCCTCTACATGGTTTCTTCAATGGCGAAGTATTTCCAGTCGTGTATGCTCTGCTATCTTCAAGAACGGAAGAAGCATACCGACATCTATTCCAAGAAATTCAGGCTTTGAAAGAAGGTTTAAATCCAGTGTCAATTATGGTCGACTTTGAACTAGCCGCAATATGAGCCTTTCAAAACACGTTTCCAACAGCAACAATCACTGGATGCATCTTTCATTTTGGTCAATGCGTGTGGAGGAAACTGCAAGCAGAAGGATTTTCTGAACGTTACAGAAATGAACCAGATTTTGCGCTCCTGGTCAAACGTCTCCTGGCCTTAGCGTTCGTTCCACCCCAAAATGTTGTTGAGCTGTTTAAATAGTTGACTGAAGATCCATCTTACCAAGACATAGAGGTCATTTGTGATTACATGGAAGATAATTTCATCAGCCGATTACGAAGAGGAAGAAGAGGGCAACCAAGATTCCCAATCGAAATATGGACTCAATTCTCGAGAGTAATCAACAACTTGCCTCGCAGCAAGAACGCACTTGAGGGGTGGCACAAGGCATTCAAGAATGTTGTTGGTATTGCGCATCCAACAGCGATGATGACGATGGTCATGATGATAGTCATGGAAGTGTGAATGATGGTCATGATAATGATGATGAGAATGATGGTAGTGATGATGATGATGATCATGATAATGATGAAGATAATGGTAGTGATGATGATGATTGCCGCATGCAGTCTCTCGACCAGCTGAGTGTTCTCGAAGCAGTTGTTCGTGTTGAACCAGGAGTCGAAGTCCTGAGGTGATGATGATGATGATGATGAAGGTGGTGTTGATGATGATGACGGTGGCGGTGATGATGATGGTAATGATGATGATGATGATGATGGTGGTCAGTATGTGGTGGTGACACACATAGAGACTTGGTAAGACACATAGTAAGGCACACAAAAAACACGGATAGATAAATACAGAGACACAAAGAAACAGAGAAAGACACACAAAAAGAAACAGAGACAGACTCACAAAAACACACAGAATCATAGAGACAGACACACACACAAACACACAGACACATAGAAAGAGGCAGACATACACACAGACACACACATTGGCAGAGTTGAAGACGACAGGCAGGAGGAAGTTGAGAAGGGCCCATAACTCGTGCAGGTGTTCTGGAGGGGTGGTGGTGGTGATGATGATGATGATGGTGGTGATGATGGTGGTGGTGATGATGGTGGTGGTGATGACGGTGGTGGTGATGATGATGGTGGTGATGATGATGATGGTGGTGTATAATCCGAATGGGCTTCCAGGCCTCTTAGGCTGCATATTTTCATTTGCGCCTTTGGGTTACTAGAGCATTGGTTGCACTTGAACCTAGGACCTTTCATTGTTGGTCAAGCCGAGAGTCGTTACCGACTCGGCTACCCATTCACCCACTCGGCTACCCGTTTATGCTTGAAAAGCCACACAGAGAGCCAGTCACAACACCCTCCGAATGACTTTAAAGTGGTCCTCGTCGACTCGACGGACGAACGAACCAACCGAACTCATACACACACACACCTGCATTTTAGTTACTAGACCATCACACTTTGCATTGGCGTCCTTCAGCTGCTTGGACATCTCACCCACCTTTCCCTGCTCTTCTCTCAGCTTTTGCTGCAACTCTTTATTCTCCTCTAACATCCTCACCTGTAAAATGTGATATTTCTTATGTTAGTTTACATTTCACTACACTACACAACACCACAAACTACACTACACTACACCACAAATTACACTTCACTACACTACACAACACCACAAACTACACCAATTTATTATTATAATATGATTTATATATAATAACTATATATATATATTATTTATTATTAAGGAGTTTACGTGAATTAAAACACTTTACTAAACAGTTAGACTGAAATAATATTTGAACTTTAGAATTTAAACTTTAAATTTTAAAGTTTTGAAAATTTACGTGTGGCTTTTCCAAATTGGAATGAAAAAATTTGCGAAAAAAGCTTTTACGTTTTTTATATTTTAAAGTCTAAAATTGTAAGTAATGAATTTATTAAATTTAAATTAATTGGTCTAAAATTGAGACTAATTAAATTTTATCGTAAAAGCCCACCGCTACTTGAGAGTTGTTCTTTTCTTCTTCTATACTTTTTTTCAATCTTTCATTTTTTTTTCTCCAAACTTACCACAAGCAGACGTAACTCTGCGAATTTATTTTGGGCTTCACAGTGACAAGTGGTCATCTTGAAAGAATCTCGAAAGGAAAATGAGCTTTCGAAACATGCGCTTATAAGTAGCTATGGAAAGTTGTAGCGACGAACGTTTAAAAATACTTTTTGGATTTTTCCAATCTATTACCAATATTTTTTTTAACTAAGTTTTTTTGCCATATTATTATCGCTAAAAAAAGCTTTCTGACCTGATAGCCGTCAGCATCACCATCATCATCTTCATCATGATCAAAATCATCATCATCATCATGGGTGAACGGGTAGCCGAGTCGGTAACGACTGTTTTAACCGTTTAATGATTTTGTTAAATAGTTTGTCTTCTTATCCAATAATTTAGTTTTTTTAAACTTCAAATAATAATAATTATTATCTTTTCTTGTTTTTGGTTTTAAATTAAAATCTAATTTTAAATTAAAATCGGAATTTAAATCTTCAACCAATAACTGTCTAACGGACTACAATGAAAACTTATTTTAAAAGGAAGAAGTGCCAAGGCCTCAAATTGAGCACTAATGCACAGTTTGCAAGAACCCACTGGCTACCTACTTCACAAGGCAGATGAGCTCTGCAGATGAAGGACAGACTGTTAGAACGAATCTTCAATACATGACTGTGTTTATGAAGAAGTGCCAGGGCCTCAAATTGATCACCAATGCACAGCTTATACGCCACTATAATAATGCTCGTCATTATTATTACAATGTTATCATTACCATCATCATTCTAAATTAATGGATTAAGTCATTTGGTATTTTATTGGTTAAATATCTTCAAGTTTCCGTCCCATTTGTGAATTAAGAATCCCAATTAAGAAGTTATTAAGCTATTAAACAATTAAAACAAATGACGCGGTAATTAAAACTAATTCAACCATGCTTGAAATTAAGACTGAAAAATATGTGGTTTGGAGCGTCGTAAATATAATATTGGAAAAAATGTATATAAATGTAATAGAATATAATCAAAATTTAAAAAATAAACTTAATAATTTAATATTTTGAATCCGATGAAAATTCAAAGCAATTTTTAAAATTAATTCGATCACTAAAATTGAATTTAAAAAGTAAATAGGGGGGCGTATACACGGGAGCTTAACTAATTGGTTATATGGCAGAGTCAACTGGAAACCACGACAAACAAAAGAAAATAGTTTATACAATTACGTATGCCTATATGGAGTTCATCTGGGTATGCATAAATGTTTTTGATGATGATGATGATGATGGTGGTAGTGGTGACTGTTGCGATGATGATGATGATGGTGATGTTGATGATGATTTTTCATCTAACCTACGGCCCCTGTGCTACCTGTGGAAGAGGTTGCAAATGAGTTTAGTCGCTGTTCAAAAGATAAGCCAATGGCAATACAAGCAAAAAGAAAAATAATAACAATATTATGACGGTTTATATATAAATAAGCTTATAAAAAGGGTACCATTAATAAATATAAAAATAAATGCCATTAATAAACAAAAAAATAAACACCACTAATAAATTAAACATGAATAAAAATATTAAAAATTAAGATACACTAAACAGGACGAAGCGTACAACTAACCACAGCATGCGATCAGCTCAAAGCAGTTCAATCAATCAATCAATCAATCAATCAATCAATCAATCAATCAATCAATCAATCAATTAATCAATCAATCAATCACTAATGATTTGTATAGCGCCCTTTACTAAGTGAACAAAGGCGCTCTTCAAATAAATTTGTTAAATAAAAACGGTTTTTAGACCACTACCAATATATGTATATATATAAATTTAAATATATAAAAAAAAACAATCAATCAACCTCAATAATCCAACCTCACCCACACCACCATGACAATCACCGCCAAAAAATCACTATCACCACAAATAAAAAATTCAATCATCACCACAATACCAACACTCATACCACAGCACAATCATCACCACATCATCCTCAAAACCACAAAACACAATCATCATTCTTCTCAATTTTCTGTCTTTCCGCCGGTGCCGAGGTTGCGATAGAGGGTGAAGGAGAAGTCCTTGCCAGCACTGGAACTGCTGCTGCTATGGAAGGATTTCTCCTTCATGTCACAGCTCACTTGATTCCCTGCGGCCATCTTGGTCTGCTGCGGCCATTCCTCGACAGATTCAAAACAACCAACATTCGCACTAAAAACATTCTAATTAAATAAATTTTATTTTATTTAGACTTAAGATTCTAAAATTTTAATATATTATACCCAAAACCGTTTATTCTACAAATTTATACGCTAACCAAAGATCAAATAAACTTCCGGCAGCCTGGTGTGCACATAAACATCCAATGTGATTCCGCAAAAGAGTCCTTCCTTGCGGTACTTAGTCAGACCATTTGGAGCCATTTCCTGTTTGGTTGTTTTTTTAGTCTTTGGTTGTTTTTTAGTCTTTGGTTGTTTTTTAGTCTTTGGTTGTTTTTTAGTCTTTGGTTGTTTTTTAGTCTTTGGTTGTTTTTTAGTCTTTGGTTGTTTTTTATATTCTTTGGTTGTTTTTTTTAGTCTTTGGTTGTTTTTTTTAGTCTTTGGTTGACTAACACCTGTATTGCTTTGCTAGGTTTTAATTCATTTCATAAACGCATTCTGCTCTATACGGTCTATAGACTATATATAGTCTATACCTCATGAAAATGTATTTTTTTCTCCTTAATTTAAGTTCTTTTCTCATGACCAAGCAGCATTCCGCTAGCTACAAACCACCCGTTCAATCACTCAACCATCAAACCAACACTCCCACACCCATACAAGCCCCAACTAATTACTTTTACACCCATACAACCACTCATCCACACACTTACCCACCCACCCAAAAAAAAACTAAACAACTCACTCATCCACCCACTCAACCACACACAAACAAAACCAACCACCACCAAAAACCCACCAAACACCACCACCACCCACCCCACCTACATTGTCGGTTATGGTAGTAGCTCCGGTTTAGTTTGGAAATCGTACTCATTATTTATGCAAATGAGATGAACGATTGACATAGAGAAATTTCCAATGTTTAAATCGCTGTCTGGTAATAAAACGGTTTTGCTAACAGGCAAAATAAAATACTTTAAATTAATAAGATTTATTTCTCATATTAGTTTAGTTTAGAGAGTTAAAAACCACGCAGATCTTTTGACTTATTTTTATGTGAATAATTTTAATTTTAATGTGAACAGATTTGACATTACTGAGTAAAATTATTATTAATTACACAAAAAATGATTCGTAAAAGAAGTAAAGAAGCCTAATTTATTGTTCATTTTACGATATATCTCGCCTCAGATAGTTTGCCGAAATATATATCGTGAACTATCATATAACTTTTAAAAAAATGTAAAAAAAAGAAGTAAAAGAAGCCTCAGTTATTGTTCATTTTACGATATATCTCGCCTCGGATAGTTTGCCGAAATCTAAAATAATATGGCCGCTTTTTGTTATTGTTAGAAACCAACAATCAGCTGATTCAAGAAATAAATAAACATTTCCATCAGCTGTTTTTATATTGCTATGTCTATGCTTCCGAGTACGCACTCCATAGTATCCCGTGTGCCCACATGTGTGTTTGTGTCTGTGTGTGGGTTTTTATATGTTGTGGGTGTGTGTGTGCATGTGTGGGTTTTGTATGTGTGTGTGTGTGTGTATGTTTTTATGAGTTTGCATTAACTTAATGCCATTAAGTTACTTAAGTGATTTCAGACCATACAGCTGTTAAACAGCTGCTGTTTGCAAAGAAAAAAACTTTACTATGTATTAATTAAATAAATTGAGAAAAATTTGAATATTATAATTTTTAACATTTTTCGAATTCACATTAAAATGAAAAATGCCAGTAAAATCTGCTCATGCCAACTTAGAATCAAATGCCTTTAACATTTTAAAGTATTTAACTTGTCTAAAAAAAAATTAACATTATATTATATCCCAAAAAAACAAACCTGAGGAATAGACATTTTGGAAAATTATTTTGAAATATCGCTACAAGGGAAAAACAATTTGTAGCATAGAACTCGGATTTCATGCATTAAATTAAATTTACTTGTCTTTAAAAAATTTGTTAAAATCTAATAAATAATTTAAAACTAATGACCTATTTTAAGTGAAAAAAGTTATGAAGTACGTGGCCTCACCAGAGGTGGTTTTGTCGAAGGGGTTTGATCAGCAAAAGGAGGGTAGGGTCGTGAAGAAAAACTCACAAAAATAAGAAGAATAATAATAATAATAGAACAAAAAGTATTATATTATAGAAGTTATCATTTGCAAAAGATATATTTAAAAAAAATCACTTTCACTATCAGGGGCGAGCATACACCCAACAGATCGAGAAAAATAAGCTGTTAAATAAACGGGTCTTTGGGTCCATTCGGTGCAACAATTGGTCAAGAAAATATGTTATAAAAATTATTTAAATTTTAATTTATAAATCGTAAATTTTATATTTTTGATTCAATCTATTTAGAGCGAATATTTTTTTCGAAATAAAATTACAATTAAAATTTTTAAAACTGTTACAAATAGTTTGGAAACAGAGTGTTGTTTATTTCATCAATTGTGTGCACAAAATTGTATTCGGAAAGTTAAAAACGACTTATTTTTCAGCATACAATGCTATATCCAATGGGACATCATCATCATCATCATCATAAACACCATCATCACCATAATCATCATCGTAAACACCATCATCATCATCACCATCATCATCATCATCATCATAAACACCATCATCATCACCACCACCACCACCATCACCACCATCATCATCAGTACTGGACCATATTGAAATCCATGGGAGTGCCCTTCATCTGCACTTGCCGCATCATCTCTCTCACCTCATCCATCTCCTCATTCCTTCTCTCTATCTTCCTCCTCAATGCATTCATTTCTCTTCTTTTTTTCCGACCCTTCCCTCCTCCTCCTCCTCCTCCTTCTTCTCTTCCTCCTCCTGCACAAGAACAACACGCAGGAGGGCAAGGAGCGGTACAACAACAACAACCAGGCTGACAAACACACGGACAAGCGGACGCACACGCAGGCAGACACGCACACGCACACGAGAAGGTAGAAGGACACGGACAAGAAAGGGAAGACGAGCACGGAAAAGTGGTGGTCGGACATTGCGGGGAGGAGCAACACATATTTTGAAAACAACAAGAGTTCTTGTTGATGACGTCTTGTTGTTGTTGCAGACAACAAATCTCCCTGTTGAGGTTCTCCACAATCTGATGCATTGACATCACACCCTCGCAACAACAACAACTATCACCAAGGCAACCGCAACATCCACTCTTCTTATTTCCGTTTTTCTTTCTTCCGCTTCTCCTTTTTCCGCTTCTCCTTTTTCCGCTTCTTCTTTTTCCGCTGCTTCTTTTTCTTCTACTCGACGATCTGGTGAAATTGCTCGAGGTCTTCCAACTTTTGTTGATGCGCGTTTGTCTCAATTTTTTCGACCTTGACGATTTTGTTGACCTAGTTTTTTTAGTCGACTCATCATCATCCGAATACCCATAACCATAGTCGTATGTGTCATCATCGGAATCGTCATTAAAACCACGGCTTAGTCCATTTTTTCTTTTCTTTTTTTTGCGTTTTTTTCTTTTTGGTCCATTTTGTCCCGTACTGGAATCTTCCTCGAAACCTCCCATTATTTCATCTTCTTTTGTCATTTTTCCAATAAATCCGTTCCGTAGTTTTAGCTTGCGGTTGTTGTTGTTGAATCTTCGAATATCACTTTCATCTTCTGACTCTTTGGTCCGTTTATCACCAGTCAACATCCGTTTATCACCAGTCAACGTCCGTTTTTGCTTTGCATTTTTTGCTTCTTCTTTTTTCGATTTTTTCTCATTTGGCGTTTCGAATGACACTAATGAATCTTTTTTCTTATTTTTGTTTTTTAATTTTTCTCCTTTTTTCTTTTTCTTTTCCTTCCCTTCATCCCCCTTTCCATTGTCCCCCATTACAGACGTGCCTATTGAACTCGTTTTGTGGTTTATCACCTGAATAAAAAATATTAATCTATTATTATTATTATTATTGTTATTATTGTAGCTTTATAACTATAATTTCTAGCATAACAATTATAATTATTCACATAAATTATAATTATTCACTTAAATTATAATTATTCACTTAAATTATAATTATTCACATAAATTATAATTATTCTCATAAATTATAATTTTCACTCAAGTATTATAAATAGTAATATCGTAAATATAAATAATAATAATTATTATTTAATTTTAAATATAATTTAATAATACCTTATTCGAGTAAATCCTCTCAAAGTCTCTCAGTCTATGGGTCTTCAGGGCAGCGTCAGCAGTGAATGTACTTTTCAACTTGTCGAGAGAGTTCTCAAGTCTTTCCGAAATAAAGTCAAGGATGCTTCTAGTCTCCATGGTGTGGTTGTCTGGGCTGTTGTGGTGGCGCTGGTGTCGTTGCTGGTGGTGGTGGTCGTGGTGGTTGCTAATGCTACTACTTTGGTGGTTGTGGTGGTTGAGGTGATGGTTGCTGCCACCGCTGTTTAGGGGTGAGTTGTTCTCGGTGTGGTTGGCGCGTTGTGTTTTGCTGTGGGAGTGGTTGTTGATGAGGTCGTTGCGTTGTTGTTGTTGCGGTTGTCTTGTTATGCGATTTTGTTGTTGTGGTTGTCTTGTTAGTTCACTGAATTTAGCGAAACTAGCAGTGTAGCTAGGACTAACAGACAATTCACTGCACGT
>OX030971.1:502767-515267 GCA_943735955.1 Piscicola geometra | reverse complement strand
ACTACTACTACTACTACTACTACTACTACTACTACTACTACTACTACTACTACTACTACTACTACTACTACTACTACTACTACTACTACTACTACTACTACTACTACTACTACTACTACTACTACTACTACTACTACTACTACTACTACTACTACTACTACTACTACTACTACTACTACTACTACTACTACTACTACTACTACTACTACTACTACTACTACTACTACTACCACCACCACCCACAGTTGAGATTCAGCAGTCATCTTCCAAGTCCAACTTTTGGCTCTTCTGCATCTTCTTTGCAATCATTGTGGGCCTAGTTTTGGCCGGATCGTTAGTCTAAAAACTTTTTCCCATTTAAAAAAAAAAAAAAAATTTTTTTAATTTTATATCGTCTAAACAACCAGATTGTTGGTTCTTGAATATTGAGATTTTTTAATAAATAAAAATGTATAAATATTTAAAAAAAAGTTAATTAGGTTTAAAATTTTCCACAAAATTATATCTAATCTAAAAAATTTACATCCCCCCTCCAGAATCTATTTTCTGAAATTTAGGAAATCCCAAAATCAAACAGAAAAACAAGAAACCGTTTCGAATGAAAAACCGGGAAAAAATTTTAATGAAAAACCGGAAAAAGTTTTTAATGAAAAACCGGAAAAAGTTTTTAATGAAAAACCGGAAAAAGTTTTTAATGAAAAACCGGAAAACGTTCTAACTAGGACGGAGAAAGCCGAGGTAGTTTTACCAAAAAGAGCCAGTTATGATGTCTCGGAAATCAAAAGTTACCCGTACGAAAATTCCGGCCCGGAAAAAACTTTGAACCTCTCCGATGAAAACTCGACGAAAGCAAAACAAAAATTTCGGCAATCAAAACAAAAACAAAACGGGAATGTAATCCCCGTGAAAGAAAAAACAAATTACCCGTCGGCAAGAACACTGCCGCCCCTGGCTTTTAGAGGGGGGAGCAGTAGGAAGAGGGAAAGTTCCAGTTTGTCGCTTGGTCCAGATGGCAGGGAGAATGAAAAGGATGATTTGGGAGAGTTGGGAGATGAGTTTGATGAGGATGGAAATGAGAAGAGAGAAGATAAGAAAGTTGAGGAGAAAGTTGAGGGGAGAGGGAACGAAGGGAAGGCTGCGCGGAAGAAAAAAGTTGAAAAAATCAGGAAGTATAATGTGGTGGTGGTGCAAAAGGATGAGAATTCGTCTCCTAAACCCCTTTCTAGACCACCCCCACCCTTATCTATTAAGCCGTCCGGCAACAAAAACAACCAAAAAAAACAAACCATAACTGAGCTTTCCTTTTCATCGATCAAACAAATGTTTAAAAAAGAAAACAAAAAGGCAGTTAAGAGGGATGAGGTGGAGGAGAACAAAAAAGTAGTTGAAAAAGAAAACAAAGAAAAAGAGAAAAAACTCAAAGAAATAAAAAAAGTCGACGAGAAAAACAAAGATGAAGAAAAAAGAAAAGAAAAGAAAGAAGACAACCAGAAAATTGTGAAACGCCCAAAATAAAATGAAAATAAATCAAATGAATTTTAAAAAAGAAATAAAAAAATATAGGAAATAAAAACGTAGAGTTCATTAGCTAGATGGCAGACGTTTATTCCCTCCAAATGCCTCGATTTTGATATAAAATATTTACTTTATTTACATGTAAAGTTTGTAAAGAATGTTTACGACTTTTTTAAAATTCCTATTTTTCTTAATAAAATGATTTTACCATTTTATTCCATTATTTAATACAACTCAATGATTCTTACAAGAGTCAATCTTTCAATAAAATCGCCAATTAATCATCATTATCATCTTCATTATCACCATCATCATCATCATCCTCATCATCATCATCATCATCATCATCATCATCATCATCATCATCATCATCATCATCATCATCATCACCATCATCATCAGCATCATCACCATCATCATCATCATCATCCCCATCATCATCATCATCATCACCACAGGGCACAATGTGATACGGCGACTGTGAGGATGGAAACTGTGAGTATTCTGCTTGTACAGATGATGGCTTCGATTACTGCAAATGCCAGGTATAATTCGAAATAATTATAATAAAATTAATAATTATATAAACTTAATAATTATAGTAAAATTAATAATTGTAATAAAAATAATAATTGTAATAAAAATAATAATTATAATAAAGAAATAATTATAATAAACTTATTAATTATAATTAATAATCTTAATAAAGATGATAAACCTAATAAAAATAATAAAATAAAAATTTATAATTCAGACTATTCTTCAACCGTTCCAGGACGGGTCGGTTTGCCAATTTGGGGTCGCGTGCATAAATGGAAAGTGCTTTGAGCATCTGAGAACGGAAAGTGAAGAAAAAACCAATATTAAAATAAAAAATATAATTTAACAATTTAATATTAAGTCAATATATCTAAATTGAAACATTTGAAATAATTGAAATTGATATGAATTAAATAAATCTAAATTAAAATAATTAATTAAAATAAAGTCTTGAAGATAAAAAAAATAAATTTTAATTTCAGATAACCAGCCGCCTCCGGTGTGTGGCGACAAAAGAGATTTCTATTGTACGTGTGGCGAAGAGGTGAAGAGGGGTTGGGTGTGCTTTGAATTAATTCTAATTTATTTAATTAACAAACTAATTTACCGATAAATAGTTTAATTAATCTAAATATCGAAATTTCTCTTTTCAGGAATGCAAATATTCAGAGAGGTGTGTTGGCCAAGCATGCCAATGAAGCTCTAATCAGGATTATTGGAAACTAATGAAAATCAATTAATCAAATAATTATGTAAAATGAATTAATCATTTGATTTATGGATTACAAACTTGCATTCATCGTTTTAATTAATAATGTACTAATTTAATATGATTTAATTGATTATAATTTAATCGCTAATTTTCAACTTTTCAAAAATTGATTAAACAAAATGATCAAGTCCGTTTTTTAGAGCCTAAAGTCCGTTTTTTGCAGTCAAAACCAAATTCAGGTCCTACCATGTCGAGTTTTAAGGCCGTCAGGTATGTATGTAGTGAAAACGACCACAGTAAAGTGGATGGAGAAAGTAAAGGCAAAAAGGAATTCGGAGATGTGGAAGTGTCGTGTGCAGTAGAACCACTAACAGTTAATTATTTAACTGTATAAGAAATTCTCAAAGTAGTAGTAATACTACAAGTAAAGATGATGATTCAGAAGATGCAGCACTACTACTACTACTACTACTACTACTACTACTACTACTACTACTACTACTACTACTACTACTACTACTACTACTACTACTACTACTACTACTACTACTACTACTACTACTACTACTACTACTACTACTACTACTACTACTACTACTACTACTACTACTACTACTACTACTACTACTACTACTACTACTACTACTACTACTACTACTACTACTACTACTACTACTACTACTACTACTACTACTACTACTACTACTACTACTACTACTACTACTACTACTACTACTACTACTACTACTACTACTACTACTACTACTACTACTACTACTACTAAAACTACTACTACTTCTACTACTACTACTACTACTACTACTACTACTACTACTACTACTACTACTACTACTACTACTACTACTACTACTACTACTACTACTACTACTACTACTACTACTACTACTACTACTACTACTACTACTACTACTACTACTACTACAACTACTACTACTACTACTACTACTACTACTACTACTACAACTACTACTACTACTACTACTACTACTACTACTACTACTACAAAAATTACTACCGGTAGAGCGCTAAGTTTTTGAAATTAATTTAAAACGTTAAATTCTTTTTTAAAGCAACGTCATTTTATGATAAAAGTTACGGATTATTTTTTTAGATGTTTATCTCATTCAATTTTGCGTTTTAATTTAAATATTCAGTAATATCTGCTTTTAATTTTGTAACTTTTTTTTTGCCATGACCTCATCTCGTAATGAAGCGATCTCGCGTTTTGAAGCGAAAAAGCAAACGAAAAACCTCAACAAAAACCATTCAAACCACCGCGGTTCTCTTAAGCGATCTGAAGAAACTTCACAGGTTTCCGATGAATGCTTGCATTTCGCTAGAAAGCACGCCAAGCGTCTTTTGGCGCTTCAAAGAACAAAAAACGCTGAAAAAACCTCGTCAAGGAGACGCTCCAAGAAAGATGGGAAAGGCGAGGAACTGTTGCTTGAGCATTTGTCAAAACAGTTTTCGAAATTGAATCAGAATGTTTCGGCGTGTGGAGGTTACGAGTTTCGAAACTTTTAATTAATAGTTTATATTTATAGTTTAAATGCTGCCCTCGAGCAACTTTTATAGATCCTTCAGTTTCAATTACTTGCGTACGGTCAATTCTAAGTCCATTCAGCAACAAAAAACTTCAGTTTCAGGACCATTTTTTAGTGTCCCTATATAAAACAAAAATTATAATAAGTACATCTAACTATTAATTATTATTTTTATTTATTAATTATTTATATATATATTTATTATTAATGATAATTAATTATATATATATATTTATTTATTATTATTATTGTTATCCAGATGGGAAATTCCACCGTCATTGCGTTAAAAAAAACGAAATGGGAACTAATATGGACGATCCACTCATCGGCCAGTGTGAGTGCCACGACCATGTGAGTTTGTAACAAGTCCGTTTTGTATTAGTCCATTTTGTATAAATCCGTTTCGAACAAGATTCAGTTCAATAAGTCCGTTTTGAACATGTGCTTTTGGGTATGTCTTGATAATATCAGTTGTGGCAATTGACTCTTTATGATTTAATAGGTATTATAAGCCCCAAAGAGTAAAAGTGGTCCGTTATGACTGTCTTTCATAAAGACTCTATGCCTATATTCATGAACATATAATTTTCACTGTATATATAAATATGCCTTCAAGGGTGTTTTACCATCTGCCCAATTTCCGCAGCTCTGGTTGTATTTAAAGAGGCTACTGGACGAGGCGGGCATGAAAGACCGCAATGAGGGCAGGGAGCACTACAGGCTGGAGGGTCTGCGACGCGAAATGGACAGAGTTTTGAGGTACCTGAAAAAGGGCAAAAAGTCCAAAAAGTGCATTCGGCCGGCGGGCTTCAGATGGGCCGGGAATGCCAGGTTGCCGAGGCCTGAGACCAGGAATGCCCGATTTCCATTCGGCGTTCTCACCCCGACTCGCCGAGTTCCACCCATAAAGGCGGAAAAAGTGAGGCTGCCGGTTTACAAATGGGGCCGAAAAAGGGCGAGAAAAAATCTGTTTAAAAGTAAATCGGCGACGGGCCAAAGGAGTTATTTCAATTTGGACCAAAGGGGCGTGGTCCCATTCCCTGAATATGCAGATCCGAGGCTTCTGCGATTGAAAAGGAATCTCTTCCAGGACCCAAGCACTGCTTTTCGGCATCCACGCTGGAATAGGACTGGTGGGGATGTTGTCCCGTTCCCGGATGGATACTGATCATCATCATCACCTTCATAGCCATCATCATCATCAGCATCGCCATCATCATCATCGCCATCATCATCATCAGCATCGCCATCATCATCATCGCCATCATCATCATCGCCATCATCATCACCATGGTCACCATTCCCAAACACCTTTTCAAATGCATTGACAAAAAGAATTCCTATTTTATTTTGAGAAAAAAAGTTTTATATAAACTGTATTTTGAATACTAAATACCTTATTTTTGAATACCTTGTGTAATTTCATAATTATTATTTTTTATTATTATTTTATTGTTATTATTAATTTGCAATAAAATGTTTTATTTCATTCGATTGAGTAGTCCCCTAAACACCACAAAATGTATGCTTCGAGGTAAGGGAAAACTGTATTTGAATTAGTACCCATGTATAAGACGCAGTTAGTTTCAATGAGAACAAATTTAAAAAAAACAAATTTTGAATAGTGAAAATTAGTAAATTCAAGTGTTAAAATAGATTAACATTTTTTATTATTAATAGTAAATTATCATTATTATATTTCTTTGATGATGATTCTGAGGATGCTTATGATGATGATGATGATGGTGCTGATGAGGATGTTGATGATGATGATGATGATGATGATGATGATGGCTAGGATGCTTTTATGATAATGAATATGATAATACATTTTGTCATTGCTAATTTAAGTGCGTGGGAACCAAATAGAATAAATTATAATAATAAATTAATGTACATATAAGATAGTAATAATAATAATAACAATAACATTAGAAGTAATAAGTTCATATAAAGAAAAGCTTATAAAAGCATCATCATCACCACCCACTCAATCAACATAATTTGTAATACAGGTGTAAATAATCGATAAACCGTATTTGTATACCTGAATATATCTATATGTAGAGGTATGCTAAAAGGAATCTATATAAACATACAAATATCTATATGTAAGTATGTATACTATTTCAAAGTATAAAATGACACTATATATATATGTATGTATACTATTTCAAAGTATACAATGACACTACATATACAAATGTATACTTATATGATATGTATACAATTCCAAGGATACACAATAACACCAACAGACGCTTAAACTGATGCTTTTGTAGAGACTCAACAGTTTTGAATCGGTGCACTTGTTGTATGCAATTGTTGTTGTATGAAGTTGTTGTTGTATGCAATTGTTGTATCTTTGAATGGTTGATGGTTGTTTATATACAATCTTTAGAATAAAAGAATTTTTATACAAACTGTTGGATACAAACTGTTGGATACAAACTGTTGGATACAAACTGTTAGATACAAACTGTTGGATACAAACTGTTGGATACAAACTGTTGGATACAAACTGTTGGATACAAACTGTTGGATTCAAACTTTTGGATACAAACTGTTGGATACAAACTGTTGGATACAAACTGTTGGATACAAACTATTGTATACAAACTGTTGGATACAAACTGTTGGATACAAACTGTTGGATACAAACTGTTGGATACAAACTGTTGGATACAAACTGTTAGATACAAACTGTTGGATACAAACTGTTGGATACAAACTGTTGGATACAACCTCTTGTATACAAGCTTATCATACCAAAGTTTTTTGAATTGGATTCAATACAAAGCTCTAGAAAGATTTTTTGAAATAAATTTTTCAAAACTGAAATAAAATAAAAAAGAAACGTTGGATTCTCCCAAGCAGAAAAACTAAAATAGGTTGACTTCTTTGATGAAAGTTAAATTTAAATCAAAAGTTTTAGTTTTAAAACAAATAAAAAAAATTTAAACAGTTTAAAGAGGTAATTAGGGGCAACAATTATCTAGACAAAATGGCCACCCATTTGAGCATTTGCTACCTAGATCCTCCATCTTCTTCGTCTTCCGAATCTTCTGTTTCCGGAAATGAATTACCCACTTCCGGTAAAACCCCTTTTCCTTCCGGTGATTCAACCAATAGAAAGAAGGCAAACTTGAAATGTAGGTCAATATTAAATAGGACGAAAGGAAACAGGTTAAACGGAAATGGGTCATCTTTCAGTCAATCAGAAGATGAATATGAAGTTACCAAAAACTATGTATTAGAAACCAATCAAAATGAACAGGATAAAATGAGGGGTGATGATGATGATGGTGATAGTGATGGTGATGATGATAGAGATGATGGTAATGGTGATGGTGATGATGATGATAGTGATGATGCTGATGATGGTGATGATGATAATGATATTGTAGAGGAGTTCTATGAAAAACAAGATGTTACAATAACTTACCACAATATATCCTATATTAAAAATAATAAAATAAAAGATGATGCTGATGATGATGATAATGATGCTGGTGATGATGATGATAGAGATGGTGATGATGATGATAATGGTGGTGATGATGATGATGACGATGGTGATGATGATGATGTAACTAAAAATAAAAATAAACATTGGTATGGAAATAAGTATAATCTACTTAATGATGCCGATATTCACAACGGTAATAATGAAACCAAGAACAACAACCACAACATGAACATAGACAACTATAACAATAACAACAACAACAATAATAATAATAATAATAATAATAATAATCACAATAATAATGGTAATTACAAAACTAGAATACCTGAAAATATAAAAGACATAATAGAAAAATACAAATACAAAACTCTCAAAAATAATAACAATAACAATACTAATATTAATTTTAATAAAATTACTAATAATAATAATGTTACTATTACTACTTCTAATAATACTAAAAATAATATCGATAAATATTATGATGGTGATGGTAGTGATGGAGGAAGAGGTTATGATAGTGATGTTCATAAATATCTGAATATCCAGGTTTCGACACTAAGTGAGAGGTAAGTTGAATAACTATAATTGGATGGTGATGATGATGATGATGGTGATGATGAAGGTGATGATGATGGTGATGGTGACGATGATGATGATAGTGATGAGAATGATGATGATGATGGTGATGATGATGATGATGATGATGATGATGGTGATGATGATGATGATGATGATGATGGTGATGAGGATGAGGATGATGATGATGATGATTGCATTGATAACAATGTAATGATGATGATTATAATAAATTTTCCACCCCATATTTTCATGCGTAGTCATCATCATCATTACTCCCAACATCATTATCATCACTATTGCATCATCATCATCACCACCACAGCGAAAGTACAATGGTAGAGTACAGTACAGATACTGCTAGTCAAGATACCAATGATGCATGGGATACTTATCAGGTATCATCATCAGCACCATCATCATCACCATCATCATCATCATCATCACCATCATCATCATCACCACCATCAGGACAGCATCTACACGACGTTCAGTGATGGAAATGAAGAACAAAAAATAGAACCAGGAGTTTTGATATGCGACTGGGAAGATGGTGGTGATGATGATGATGATGGTGATGGTGATGATGATGATGATGGTGATGGTGATGATGATGATGTCGATGGTAGAGGTGCTGATGACGATGTTCGGGGTGCTGTTGATGATGCTCGGGGTGCTGATGATGATGATGATATTGGTCTAGGTGGTGGTGATGATGATGATGGTGGTCGAGTCTGTATAGAATACGATGATGATGATATTGGTGGTGGTTATTATGATAACGATTTCTATGATGATGATACTGATGATGATGATACTGATGATGATGATACTGATGATGATGATACTGATGATGATGATACTGATGATGATGATATCAAACTTGAATATAAAAATGATAAGGATGGAGATGATGATGTTGATGATGATGATGACGGTGGTGATGATGATGATGAGGATGATGATGATGATATTAAACTTGGTTACGATTATGGTTATATAACCACTACAAAGATGAGAGAGAAAAGATTAGATGGTGCTGATGATGATGGCCATTTATATGAGTACATGTTAAATGATGATGATGATGATGATGATGAAAGGGGTGATGGTAATGATGGTGATGGTGGTGATGATGATTATAAAGAAAAAGATGATGATATTGACAATGATAAGAATATTGATGAAAATCATGATAATGATGAAGATAATGATAATGGCATGCAAACCTATTATACAAATAATAATGAAAATAAATACAAAACCAATATTAATAGTTTGTATAAAAATAATAATTATAAAGAAAATAATAATGCCTATAATTACAATATTAATAATATTAATTATAACAATAATAATAATGCTAATATTGCTAATTATAACAATAACAACAACAATAATACAAATTATGATTACATCAACAAAAGAGTCACAGCTTCCGAAAACGAATCTTCAAATAAAATTTTTGACCCTATAAATAGAAATTCTATAAATAAACTTTCTAAAAATAACTTCAAATTCCCTTCGCGTGTATTTTGTTTCTTTGTTTTATTTTTATCACTGAATATTTTATCGGCCATCTTTGCTTTCGTTTTCGATTCGAAATGCCAAGAGTTTGGGTTTTTCCGAGTTTCGATTTCTCTTCGTCATTGGAAAAACCCAGCTACATGAAACTGATTTGACTATTTTTGTGTGGAATTAATTAATAAAAATATTTTTGTGTTTTAATGTATATCTGTTTAATGTATATGTGTTTAATGTATATGTGTTTAATGTATATGTGTTTAATGTATATGTGTTTTTAATATTTTTGTATTTTTAATGATGATAGTATGCAGGAAAAGATGTTTGTTTGTGTGTGGTTAGTGGGATTTATTAGCTTTGTATGTGTTAAATGTAGAAATAAAAAGTATAAATGTCTTCCCATTTTCTCCGCTCTATTTATATATTGATAAATTAAATCAATTATCATAAATTATTGTATATTTGCAAAAAGAACTATAAATATTCAGATATAAATTGATGATTATTTCAGACAAACACTTTTTAAGTTTGGCTCTAGAACAGTTACCTGCCCCAAATGTAAAAGTGGATCGGCTCTCTAAAAGTTCGTTCGACGGAAAAAATGACTATATTATTTTCGTTTTAAAGTCATAGAAAATGTCAAAAATATAATAAATATTTTGTTTTTATTCATAGTTCTTAATTTAGTTTATAAAAAAGCTTCGTCGTTTCAGTTGAGAAGTTGTTCTTAAAAAACTTTAAAAAAAGGAACGAATATCACTTGATAAATGAAATAAACATTTATATTAAATTATCGTTCAAAAATTAAATCAGATTAAATTTTGTAAAAAAGAAAAATATTTTTAATAAAGTTATTTTCGAGTATTACTTATTGATAAGTTATTATTGATGGATCATGTCTACAAGAGGTTTTGGAATTTTTAAGTCGAAATTAATTTAAAAACAGATTTTAATTATAATAAATTATAAATTATAAATGAATAATAATTATTAAATAATTGTTTAAATGAACAATTAAATGAATTAATGGTAAAAAATAACCACAGAACAAGAAACTCTGCTACAAGACAATGCTGTTATATATAGTCTTTATGAGAAGGTATCATCATCATCCTTGCCACCTTCATCATCATCCTCATTATCATCACCATCATCATCTTCATCATCATCCCATCATCATCATCATCCCATCATCATCATCATCCCATCATCATCACTACCATCATCATCATCATCATCCCATCATCACCATCACCATCATCATCATCATCATCCCATCATCATCATCACTACCATCATCATCATCCCATCATCATCATCCCATCATCATCACTACCATCATCTTCATCATCATCCCATCATCATCATCACCATCATCCCATCGTCACCATCATCATCATCATCATCATCATCATCATCCCATCACCACTACCATCATCATCATCCCATCATCATCACTACCATCATCATCATCCCATCATCATCATCATCATCATCCCATCATCATCATCCCATCATCATCATCCCATCATCATCATCATCATCCCATCATCATCATCATCACCATCATCATCATCATCATCACTACAGAGCAATGAAGATGGTGAGGAGGGAAAAGACACATTTGTCCAAGCAGACAAATACGGCTTCATATGGTATTTTATTATTATTATTATTATATTTATTATTTTTATTATTGGTATAATTATTATTATTATTGCCATTATTATTATTATTATTATTATTGTTAATATTATATAATTTTTATTATCACCATCATCATCACCAGTAAAGAAACAGAAGCTTTCAATACTGCTTTAAATAAGGTGCATAATAAATACTAATTATTATTATACAAATTATAAAAATTTATGATAATGATAACTATACAAATAATAATAATTATTTAAAAAAACCCTCCTCCAACCCCCTTTCCCAAAACAACCACCCCCACAACAACCACCCCCACAACACCCTTCCCCTTTTGTCTACAAGCAGACAAAGCAGAAAGACATAGAGCGTACAAAGAAATGGCTGAAGCTCTTACGTCACAAGAGCAGTCCATTAACTAATGGGGGTGGTCATGTTGTAGTTGTTGGAGGGGGGGATGAGAGGGTGTTGGTGGGGGAGGAGGAGAAGGTGGGTGTAGCTTATTATATGTATGGTTGTTCTATTCTAATTATTATAAATATTTTATTCATACAAATATTTATATTATTATTAATAAAAATAATATATAAAATATTTTAATTTTTTTAATGACCAATGACAGATCAATAGAAGGATCTACAAAGGCCTGCCAGACAAACTGCGCGGTGTGGTGTGGTCGTTATTGCTGGGTGTCGTTAAGCGGAGGGAAGGAGATGGGGTTGATTATGAGGTGGGTTTGAGGGGGGGTGGTGGAGTTGTAGGGGGGGGAGAGGAGGTATGTGTGTGTTTAAATTAATTCCAAGTTAGCCGTTCATCCATCCACGCACGCCTATCCATCAATGCATCCATTCATTCATCCATCCATCCATCCATCCATCCATCCATCCATTCATCCATCCATCCATCCATCCATCCATCCATGCATGCATGCATGCAGGCGCTGAAA